>NMRB01001879.1:8137-25947 GCA_002633025.1 Notospermus geniculatus | reverse complement strand
CTCTGTTGCAGGTGGTCCAAAATTTGCTTGTGTGTCTATTGTTGAGGACTGCCGCGTATTGTTCGAAACGATTGCAGACATTTCTGGCGAGGAATAGAACATGTGCTATTCCAAGCAATAACTGTCGGACACAAAAATAACTGGCTGACATAATCTTTAAAGGCCTCTTCCACGCTACAGAAATTGATCATGCAACAGAGTGTCTGACAATTTTCTATAAGTTTACAAAAGGAAAATTGCGACAGAAAACTTTCAGGTGGAAGGCCGCCCTTAGTCGAAAGTAAATGCCCACTTAATATTTCCTTGAATATTTTTCATAGCCACGTTTTCTTTTCATACAGATAATCTAGGGACACTGGGACACCTTTTAAGACCATAAAACCTGAAATTATAAATGGATCACAAGCTTAGACAACTGCAAAACAAACCCCCTGGCATGTTTGGCGATTCCTTTGTTATTTGGACACCGTTGTCTATCTTTGGACGGCAATTTTAGACACGTCTAAGCTAGACATCCTTCTGTAATCGCAGTTTAAGCTAGACGACTGATTTAGACTTGTCTTGGCGAGTTAGACTTGTCTAAGAGATAGACATCCTTCATAAGTTCGGGCCTTGGTGTATCAAAAGTGCCCCGAGGGATGCACAGAGGGATTTCTCAATATTCCTCCTGTAGTAGCTTTAATTGAATAATTAGTCGTCCGAGATGCAGCAAAATAATTTTTGGCGATATCTTTGCGGAAAATTATTTCATTGACAAATCCCTCTGTACAGCCGTCCGTGCTGATGAAACGTATATGGTGCAAAAAGAATCGTCGAAATATCTCAAAAGGTGTAGAAATGAGAGAGTTTTAGTTAAGACCCTCTCACAATACAGAACATGAGCACTATTCATATGTAAATAACCCACGTGCCACCATGTCATCTCGTGATCTATTCTGATTATAAGATGTTGAAGATTTTTTTAAGCTCGGGGAAACTACCCAAAAACGTAATCCAGAAAAACCGTAGACTTGACGACATGCGGGTAGTTATATTCATTGAACCGCACTCAACCACAGCGTGGTGTGACATTTGGCCGCGAAAGCTTATGTATCGGCAGTTTCTGCTGAACTAGTATCTATGTGTGCCAGTGAAAAAATCCAATGCCTCTGTCTACCTAATGTCCTCCCGCACTCCATGATTAAAGCTGACAGGTCAGACATTCTCTCCGACTTGTGTGCAAACACTTTTACGCTCAACTTCGGCAGACCACGAGCCTGCAGAAGTCGAGCGTTCGGTAATGTTCGTAATGTACACTAAGCATCCTACTTGAAACACCCATTACACCCTGAGCATACCAACTACGTCATCATTCACTCGCCTGATAACCGGAAGTGAAGGATCGAGGATCGACGCACTGTTTGCCGGATAGGCCTGTAATGGACTGACCAAGATTGTTCCTCATCGCTAAGATATGAATACCAGTTATATCGACTGATATCCAGAAATATAGCACAAAGGCGACACACAAAATCTATATTATAAAAGGCAACAGCCATATTTTTGTTAGCAGTTTCCACGGACACTGCTCACTTCAACTCATGCCACATACTTGAAAATCATAGATATTTACTCACAGAGTGTTATGGGAACAAAGTTATCCAAATTCAGATGCAACAAAGTGGATTTAGAAGGGGGATTCCCTTCCTAACAGTCGAAGTCTATTTTGGGATCTGAGGAAATCCCTCAGATATCATATCACCAACCCTGTGGTTTATCAACAGCAACATCAACAACAACTGCCTCTGCACATGGTCATGCATGTCATGCATGTAGCATGTGTAGTAGGCCTGCATCATCATCATACATGTCATATGCACAGCCACAGATTATCAGCCTGCATGACAAAGCTGAAGATCTTCTGCTGAATGACTTTTCAACACATTTTGGGTAAGCATCTTCAACAAAACATCCTAGGCCTACCGTAGACATCCCCTATCCACTGTATCATGCCTGCCTGCCCCTAGCTAGACATCCCCTAGGCCTAGGCCTAGTTACACACACATCCCCTAGGCCTATCCACTCTATCATGCCTGCCCCCTAGGACTAGCAGGTAGCCTAGGCCCTAGGGTAGGCCTACTGTACTAGGCCCGCCCCTAGACATGCTAGACCCTTAGGTACCGGTAGGCCCGGACATGCAGCGACAGCTGAGGCCAGGAGGAGCCATGGTGGGCAAGCCTACGCCTCTGCCTAGGCCTAGGCCTACTGTACAGCTGGTAGGCCAGGACTAGCAGGTAGCCTAGGCCCTAGGGTAGGCCTAGGGTTGACCCTTAGGTACCGGTACGCCCGGACATGCAGCGACAGCTGAGGCCAGGAGCCATGGTGGGCTAGCCTACGCCTGTGCCTACTGTACAGCTGGTAGGCCTATACCCGGTAGTGTCATGCATATAGTGTGGTGGTGGTGGCGGCGGCGGCGGCGGCGGCGGCTACTGCTGCTGCTGCTGCTGCTGCTGCTGCTGCTGCTGCTGCTTCAGTTGTGTTAGCATACGCCTATAGGTCTACACATAGGAGTGCATAGCCAGCCAAGCGCCTAGCCTTTACACTTGAAATCTGAAACTTTCTTACCAGTACCTGGGACAAAAAAGTTATCTATTCATGATCATTGCTCACATTTTTTCAGCTGACGGACAACTGCAGATTGCCAGCTGAGCAAAGCCGCTGATCATCAAACTGGGCCAAAAGCCAGTCCCAAAAGGGAGTAGTATTAAGGTACATTTTCGCAACCTGCAATTTGCTAACTTCACGCAGTCACAAAATTAGGACACTAATGTCCATGTCTCCCCATGTCATTTAATGCTCACATGGCACCAAATTTTACATTCTGTATTGTCATTGCTCTGATTGTGTTGCAGATACTTGACTGATATTACAAGTTCCCCAAAGCCACAAAACGTACACCTGGCTCCACTTACTGGACGAAGTGAAGGTAAATTTCCATCACCTGCAATGTTTGTTGGCATCTAAATCGAAACTCTTCACCGTCAAACTTGAAAAGCAGACCTTCATCTTATGCAAGGCATGATGATTGCTCACATTTTTTACATTACAGCTAACTGACAACTGCAGATTACCAACTGAGGACACCTGCACATCATAAAACTGGACCACTTTCAATGCACTAGCATTCAGGTACATTTTCACAACCTCAACTTCACTAACTTATCTCCAGGCAGTCACAATTATGTCACTAGGAATGGCAAGTTCATGACAGTAATGGCCATCTCTCCCAGTCAAGTATTTCTCTCGCAAAATAGGCCTACATGTATATCATTTAATGCTCTCATGCCACCAAATTTTACATTCTGTATTGTCATTGATCTGATTATATTGCAGATACTTGACTGACATAAATACAACTCTACAAGTTCCCCAAGGCCACAACAAATAAAACTGGGTCCACTTACTGGAGGAAGTGAAGGTAAATTTTAGTCACCCGCAATGTTTGTTGTCATCTAAATCGGAACTGTCTTCACCGTCAAACTTGAAAAACTGACCTTCCTTTTATACAAGGCGTACCAGTAGGACTATTCAGCTGGCCATTGCAAATCTGAATCGGAATTGCTGTCACTCTACTTAAAATTGGGTACAGTTTGAATTTAAAGTGATTAAGCACGCATAAAAAAGTGCTATATCACATCACAGCTTAATGAACATCCTACACAAACACAGTCTGCAGACATTTCATGCTACGGGTCCACATAAATCATTTTTACCCGATACACCAATCTCGCTTATGCTGCGCTCACACACATTCATGGCGGCCTATCAACCCTCTGTCCATCTGTCCACAGTCGGCATACCAACTCCCATTGAGAGTATTTTTGTACTCCATAGTCAAGTCGCTACTTATTTTTCAACATACGGTCAATGTTACTGAAATTTCCTTTTTTCTTAATTCCTTTACCAGATGACACAGAAACCCAGCGAGATTCCAATACATTGCAGAGCAGTGACTATTCATAACGAACTCCAGAGGATGCAACATTCGTTTAACAAGAAAATTACAGAAATACAGGTAAATGCCTGGAAAGGGCACAAAACCCCTTTCAGCTTTGACAGCTTCGGAACCGAAATGAACCAAACGTTCAACGCCCTAATCACACATGCAGAAATCATCAGAAACAACCTGGTCAATCAGTTTAAAGAAAACAAACGATCGTCACCAACATTTTCACCACCACAACCACCTGCAAAGAGGCGATTCACTGACAGTGCCACTGACAGTCCCACTGCTGTTGGAAAATTACCGAACATGACTGCTACTACTACTACTACCACCTCAACAGCTACCGACCTTTCATCACCGTCACCTTCTTCAACTCCAAATCTCCAAACATCAACAGATCTTTGGGATGACTTGGATGATTCGTGGCTGAACCAAAGCACCGACAGCATCCTCAATAGCAGCACATCCACCCAGAAACCAGGCAATGACGCCCATGCCACCACGTCCAGCCCAAAACATACCTATCAATCCCATGCCACGATGTCAAGCCTGACAACAAACACTCACTCTCATGGGATTGCCACCACGTACAGCCAGGAACCAACCACAGAAACAGCCACCGATGGTGTCACACGCAAGTCAATGACAACAAAAAAACCTTCAAGAAACCTATCCAACAATTCCAAACAACAACACAGCGGCAAAACAAAACAAAGAGTTAGAAAGTACAAAAGCCATGACAACTAGCTATTCACGCACAACGCAAACAGATTTTAATTTCAGAACAGAGCTTCATTGCCATTGGCAATATCATAGATTACTTTGCTGAATCAGTAATTCGAGTCTCACAACTGACAGACAACAGCTGTCTACTGAATACTTTTCATTTTCGGTTGACAATATATCGTTCACACAACTCAAAGAAAGGAGAGCATTTTATTATTAAATTTATTTCCATAATGGCATCACTCGCCATAACAGTAATTTCAGACACTGTTTGTGTGTGTCCAAGGCCTTTTCATTTAGCCTATTACTATCATCACCGCTCCCACAAGTCAAATTATGACTTTTTGGTGTTACAATATTCGTATAATCTCTGTATTCTTTGTCCATGTATTACAGTGTCAACAATTCACGTTTGTAATAAATCTTATTTTCTCTAATATAAAGTACGTTGATGTCTCCATTTCTTCTGTCAACAGCAATGGTGAAACGGACATCACTCAACAGAACGACACGATCAGCAGACCATATGCGCAAAAAACGACGCACAGAAACGTCACAGAATACACATCAGCATGTCCATCCTCCAGCTTACGGTTACAATGAAGAAAACTTCATCATACAAACTGACATAGGCCCAATGAGCAATGAATGTCACCATTGTCAAGCATCCAAGTTCGCACAGGAACCACCAGGACTCTGTTGTTCCAATGGCAAAGTTCAGCTTCCGCCTTATCCACAACCACCACAATATTTACTGTCATTACTTCAGAACAATGAGCACTTCTCCAACAATATTAGAAAATACAACTGTGTATTTCAAATGACGAGTTTTGCTTGCAAAACAAGAGAACTTCGTGGGTGGAACCCTACATTCACCGTGCAAGGACAAATATTCCACAACATAGGTTCTCTCCACCCTTCGCCACAGACTCCACCAAAGTTTCTCCAGATCTACTTTATCGACAACCAAGTCGATCAAGTCAACACTAGACTGTCAATTACTGATGGCCTGCAATCTGAATTAGTACAAACTCTTCAAGATCTTCTGCACGAAAACAACCAATACATCAGGTCTTTCAAAAGTGCTCTTGACATCTTGAACAGCAATGACATTCCCAACTTATCCATTGTCATACATGAGGATAAACGACCACTGAATGAGCATCCTCGACGATTCAATGCACCAGCAACCAGTGAAATCGCCATTCTCATGCCAAACGAACCCACTGCCACTCGAGACATTGTCATACAGCAACAAGAGGGTTCACTGAAACACATATCTGAACTTCATCGTTCTTACGACTCTTTGCAATATCCATTACTCTTTCCTTTTGGCACAGATGGCTACAACATCTACATCACAACATCTAACGGCAAGAAACTTTCACAGATGCAGTATTACTCCTACCACATCATGTGTCGACCTTCAAATTACCTACTCCTAGGAAAACGACTATTTCAACAGTTTATAGTCGACGTTTACTGCAAAATTGAAACGGAACGCCTGCAATTCCTACGCAGAGAACAAAACGCACTTCGTGCAGATAACTATCACAACATCCATGACAGTCTACTAACAGCAGATTCCGAGCCTTCCAACCTTGGTCAGCGGGTCATACTCCCGGCTACATTCACCGGCGGACCACGATATATGCATCAAAGACAGCAAGATGCAATATCATACGTTCGAGTGTACGGACGACCCGACCTCTTCATCACAACAACTACTAACCCCAAATGGACTGAAATCACAGAGAATTTGCTACCTAATCAAACACCACCAGATAGACCAGACATCGTTGTGCGAGTCTTCAGTCAGAAGCTAAGAAAGCTCATGCATTTACTGAAGACTGGATGCTTCGGCAACGTTCAAGCATGGCTCTACTCTGTAGAATTTCAAAAACGAGGCTTGCCACATGCTCATATCCTGGTATGGCTATCTCCACAATCAAAGATAACCCCTGAACATATCGACATGATCATTTCTGCTGAAATCCCATCACCAACATCAACTCCCATTCTTCACGACTTAGTCAAAGCCAACATGATCCACGGACCATGCGGCCCATTCAACATGCAGAGTCCTTGCATGAATAACTGCCAGTGCACAAAATCTTTCCCAAAGGATTTTACAGACGCCACGCAAGTTGGACACGACGGCTATCCAAAGTATCGACGAAGAACCCCAGAAGACGGTGGCCATACAATCACACTGAAGAAACAAGTTAATGGCAACACCTACGACATTGTCGTCAGCAACCAATGGATCGTCCCGTACAGTCCGTTTCTTCTACGACAGATGAACTCTCACACCAATGTAGAAATCTGTATGTCAGTCAAATCCATCAAGTACGTACTAAAATACGTGAACAAAGGTTGCGACCAAGCCATGTACAGTTTGGAACAAAACGGACGTACACAAATTTCTACCGATGAAATCACTCAGTACCAACAGGCAAGATTTGTTGGCAGCACTGAAGCTGCTTACCGCATACTCGGACTTCCACTCCATGAACACTTCCCTCCAGTCGTTCAACTCGCAATCCACCTTGAAAATGGTCAACGCATCTACTTTACGGACACTACAACAGCTCAACAACTAGCACAAAGGCAACCACCCAAAACAACTTTGACTGAATTCCTTACACTCTGCCAACGTGACCCCTTCGCCAGAACTCTCACCTACCCAGAGACACCTCAATACTATACTTGGAACAACAAGAACTGGGAACGACGCAAAAGAGGTACACCACATCCACATCATGCAGGCATCTTCAAAGCTCAATGCCTCGGACGGGTGTACACAATCTCTCCAAACCAAGGAGAATGCTACTTCTTACGACTTCTATTGCATGAACAGAAAGGCCCACAGAATTTCCAAGACCTAAGAAAAGTCAATGGAATCGTACATCATACGTATCGTCAAGCATGTCTTCAACTTGGTTTGATTGCTGATGACAATCACTTACACAAGGCACTGTCAGAAGCAAGCGAATCCAGCAGCCCAAATCAACTCAGAAAACTCTTTGCAATTATCCTCACATCCTGTGAACCATCTGATCCAGCCAAACTCTGGCACGAGCATCGCCAAAACCTAGCAGAAGATCTCTTCCACTCACTTGGAATTGAAGTCCTCCATCAACAGCAATCCAATGCCATCTACAACTCCTGCTTGCTCCTCATAGAGCACCAAGTCCTACAGATAGGTGGCCAACACCTCAATCACTATGGCTTCACCATTGACCGTACAAACACCACTGCTGACAGCATGGAATACAGTCGCTACACTCAATACTCCATTCCAGAACAACAGAGCACATCGTTGCAGAAAATGAGCCAAAACTAACTGCAGAACAAAGAAACGTCTACGATCTCTTCTACTCCCAAGTTGAACAGGCACAGCCAGGTATTACCTTCCTTGATGCCCCTGGCGGCACCGGAAAAACATTCGTTATCAACATCCTCCTCGCTAAAATACGCTCCAACCAAAAAGTCGCCATCGCCACAGCATCAAGTGGTATCGCGGCAACACTTCTGTCAGGCGGACGTACTCTTCATTCAACATTCAAGATACCATTGAATGTCCACATGCAGGATGTACCAACCTGTGCCATCAAAAAAGGAACAACCCTTGCAAAGGTAATATCCAACTGCTCTGCAATTGTCATCGATGAGGCCCCAATGACTCACAAAATGGCCTATGAAGCTATAGATCGCACACTACAAGACATCCGTGAAAACCCTGCCCCATTCGGCGGCATACCAACATTGTTCTGTGGAGACTTCCGACAAATACTGCCAGTAGTCAAAAATGGTACGCAGGCAAACATCATTCAGGCATCCTTGAAACAGTCATACCTCTGGAAACATGTCAAAGTGGTACATCTCCAAACCAACCTCCGAGCTCAACTCACAGGAAATCCTCAAGCCACTGCCCATTCAAACCTCCTGATGTCCATTGGCAATGGAACATACCCACACTCAGAACCACCAGACACCATACCCATCCCTCCGCAACTGCAAAATGTCGACACAACAGAACACTTGATCCAAGCCGTCTTTGGAGATCTACCCACCCACGGCAGTAACGATCAGTGGCTTCTTGAAAGAACCATTCTGGCTCCACTCAATGACACAGTAGACAAGATCAACCACACCATTCTAGCAACAACAAAAGGCTCAGAAATCACCTACAAATCCTACGACACGACTGTTACGCCCGAAGAAGCAGTTCACTTCCCTGTGGAATTCTTGAATTCACTAACAGTCCCTGGCCTACCACCGCACAGACTAATCGTCAAAATCGGATCACCCATCATTGTCCTCAGATCCTTGGACCCACCAAATATCACAAACGGAACACGCTGCCGCGTTCACGCATGTCACACAAATGTCATTGAGGTCATCATTCTGCATGGACCTGCTGCGGGAAAACATGCCTTCATTCCAAGAATCCCATTGATTCCAACTGCTTCAGATCTCCCATTCCAATTCAAGAGGCTACAATTCCCAATACGCCTCTGTTTTGCTATGTCAATTAACAAAGCACAAGGCCAGACATTCAACACCATAGGATTGGATCTCACCACGCCAGTATTTGCCCACGGCATGCTCTACGTTGCCTTATCACGCGTCGGCACACCTGACTCACTCTACATCTACGGACCTAACCAGAAAACAAGAAATGTGGTCTACAAACAAGTACTTTAAGGTACGCCTACCACTCATAACTATCCACGGCAACTTCCCAGACCCTCTATGTCCCGAGATATCCATGACCCCACACAACAACTCAACCACCCCTTCACAACCCACATCCCACTAACTCCGTCCGCAGGACGGGTACTATGCTAGTTCTATATAAAATACATTCTGACTATTCTTGAATACCTCAGTTGAAGGAGGTAGGCAATGCTCATATGAAAATTTGCCTTATAGTTTGGACTTGATCTGTAAATTGGTTCACTTTTTGAGGCATTTCTCATATGAGTGGAGCTTTAACTGCTCATGAAAAATGTTTTAACTCCTGGCCATTTTATTAATTATCCAAACAGAAAATAATCTCTCACTGCATGTTGTATGATTAATCAAATAATAAAGGAGTTAGAGGCAAAAAACTGTTTTGACAATACATGCTTCCTCTTCCTTCTAACCTAGTTACTACTAGAGACATCTATTAGTTTTAGCTCGGCAGGTATCCCATTAGACCTGCATGTAATTTTGGAACAGAGGCAACTCCCAGTAGGGATTTTGACATGCTATTCCACCAAATAGGTGGTACATCATGTATGAGGACCAAACTGTGACATACATTGGGTGAGGTCAAATGTTATAGTTAACAGGAAAAGTTACAGTTAAAGTTTAGTTAACTAAATCATAACTGGGAGATTTGACCACGGTCCGAAATGTTTAGTTAAAGCTGACAGGTCAGATATACTCTCCGACTTGTATGCAAAAAATTTTACGCTCAACTTCGGCAGACCACGAGGCTGCCGAAGTCGAGCGTTCGGTAATGTTCGTAATGTGCACTAAGCTTCCTACCTTGAAACACCCATTACACCCTGCGCATTCCAACTACGTCATCATTCACTCACCTGACAACCGGAAGTGAAGGATCGAGGGCTCCCTTGTGATCCAATACTCGGAAGTTCAAAATGGAAGAAGGAAAATTTCCATGCGAATTTGAGATAATCGCCGTCGTAATGATAGCATGTCGCATCGAATCCAAACACATTGAATAAACAAAACATCCGATTAGTTATCAATGATCGCGGATGCTATACAAAAATAAGTAGTCACCACAAAGATTGGTGTATGAAGAGACGTCTGCTTGTGCAAGTCGCCATGGCCGTGCATACGAAATGCCAGTATACACCTGGGCCTAGGAGTGTGTTACATAACATGGGGAACGTAAGGAGTTCGGTTGCCCTAAAGCCTACAACAGCTATTATTCAGGCCTATTGTCTAGTCCATTGTCATTGAATGAATGGCTTGGCAGTGTGATTTACAGGCCTATCTCCTTTGAATAACAGAACTCCTAATTCCCCTTTCGGTTCTCTATAGTGTCACGCGATTACAACTTTGGGCGAGGCCAATCAGTACATAGGCCTACATGCATGAATTCATGGGGAACACCTCCAGTATAGAAGCGTTGGAGCGGGCGTGGTTGGACCCGCTAATATCAAGACCGGAGCTGATATTTATTTTGAGGATGAATCGCGTACATGTATTTGCATGTGTTTTCGAATTGCCATGTTACCTACTACCAGTGGCAGTCGGAATTAGTTTTCGTTTGGACTTTCTGCATTTTTGACACAGAGTTTTTTTGGATACGTACGCTGTATATTTGGAGGCTACCTCTATCCATGCAGAGCCCTCGATCCTTCACTTCCGGTTGTCAGGCGAGTGAATGATGACGTAGCTGGAATGCGCAGGGTGTAATGGGTGTTTCAAGGTAGGAACCTTAGTGTACATTACGAACATTACCGAACGCTCGACTTCGGTAGCCTCGTGGTCTGCCGAAGTTGAGCGTAAAAATTTTTGCACACAAGTCGGAGAGTATATCTGACCTGTCAGCTTTAACTTCCTGTTAACTACAGGTTAATTAACTAAACTATAACAGATTGTTAAGGAAAAGGTTTAGTTAACTAGTAGTTAACGCAAGCTTTTCCAATTTTGGTTTAAACTTTGCATTACAGAATGTACTGATAGTTAACTGGGTTGGGTGGTCAAATGTTTCAGTTAAGTTAAGGCAGCCATGTTGTTTATTCCAATGATGCAAGCTGGATTATCAGGCCTTGAATCCAACTAAAACGCTTTTTACCAGCAGTAGCAGTCATGTTTTCCTTTCAGTGAAACTGCTGAGATGATTCCAAGAGAGGACTCACGGAATCATTACCTGGAAGTGATGGGGATTCCCCACTGTTGTTACCTATTAGTTAACTGTCAGTTAACTTTCTGTTAACTAGTAGTAAACTCATAGTTAACGTGAGCAAGGATTTTCAGGGCTCATGTTAACTAAACTATAACCATAACTGTAGGGCCTAACTATATTTCTTAACTGAGACATTTGACCTCACCCATTGCAAGTAAAGTGCACTCTATGTCAACATTGGGTCAAAATTCATTGTTTCTCAGTTGCCACCGGTTCTCACCCACTGCAATGAGTGTTGAAATGATAAGTTAGGCCGCATAAAAAATTACTTGTTTAGCGTCCACCTCTTCCAATTTTTCAAGGTAGGGAGGGGCCTTTTCTGTTTTTTTACATGGCAAAGTGGAGGACGGAGCCAAACCACGGACTTAAAGGGATACTCCACTCATTGTGCAAAATTTTTAAAATTTTTGAAATATCACTAATACATTCAAATTCATTGATATCTGCAACATGTCAGATTTCTTAAAAATCAGCAAACTCATCATTTTAAGTATTTTAATTGAATCCCAAGGGGACCATAGCACAGCACATGATGTCATGTGTGCTCAATGCATGTTTATGAAGGAACAACCAATAGGCCTAGGCAGTCACAGTATTAGCTCATTCACTACAAAGGTCATCAGCCTATTGACACTAGTAACATAACAATTCATGGCATTGGTCTCTATGGATTGATAAAAATTTAAAAGCTTACAATGAGTGGAGTATTCCTTTAAGGTCCCAAACCAGGGATTTAAGGCCCTAAAGAATAAGGCATGAAATTATGTTATGTTTAAAACGGCAGCACCACCGTTGAAAAATAAAAAATAAACAAATTCCAAGTCAGACGTCTGTGTTTCTCAGCTCGGGTAGGGACGCTAAACAAGTAATTTTTTATGAGGCCTTACAATTAAAGACTTAAACCCTCGGCGTCGGGTCTTGGTTGCGACACCAACCCCGCGAGAGTGGAGCTAAAATGTAGTCCAAACCCGAGGCGCTTCTAATTTCTATTCTAAAATACCTCAAACTAAACACTCATAAAATTTAGGTTCTGTGCAATTTGATTGCAAATAGGCCTAAAAATATCAGCGAGGACGCTCCGTCAATGGCGCGACATCAGTGAATCACGCACTCTGTGTACAAACCTGTACATCGTGCCTGTATCGTGTACATCTGTGTGCAGCGATAACAGCAAGCTGCAGGAGTCGAAATGAGATCGCAGGGTGCTTTCTTCAACGGACTATCCGCAGGAAATATAGCTGATGATACAAAACGTCGTTGGGATAGGTCACTGAGTATCCATCTGGCCGACATTCGCAGCACTACCTCGCTGAATGCTCGAAGCGAGAAATGCTGGACGCCAGACGCCATTGGAAACACTGAGCGGGGGTCTTGGTTGTGGGGCATCCAGACCCGCTGCACTCAGAATGAGGCTAATGCATTATCCATTTGAAACATACGCACGAGATATCAAGGTATTTCAGAATACTTTACCTACACTAATAGAAGATGGTCAGTGCAAGGAAATTTTGCATTACAGCAATGATGTTTTCTTGTTCACATTTCTTATCCATTCTTGCAGGTCTGTCGGAGTTTCAAACTTCTATGCCCAGCACCTGGAGGGTTTGAAGAAAGCTGGTAGGCCCACCCCTTCAGTGAATCAAATTGAGTTACATGTTTGGCATACGAGGAATGACCTGGTGGATTTTTGTCAGAAGAATGGAATGACGGTGATGGGGTACTCACCGCTTGGAAAGGGGATGAGGGTGGACGACGAAGAGATTACGAAACTGGCGGCCAAGTAAGTGGTCGCAGGCACGGATCCAGGGTTGACAGAAAGAAAGGGGGCGTAGCTCGATGGAGGCGGCGGACAACGAAAGTGGGAAGCCCAAACGGGGGGTCTGGGGGCCCTCGCCAGAAAAATTTGACAATTTTAAGTGCTTTTAGATGCATTTTCCTGGCATCTGAGAGCAAAATAGTCGAATTTGTTATGTGATTGAATTTTTCTTGCTAAAAAAATCATTGCTCTGCCAAAAATGGGGGGGGGGGGCGTACGTACGTTTCTTCCGCCCCCCTCTGTATCCGTGCCTGTGGTCGGCTATAACTTGACGGGGGATTCCTCCTCCCCCTAATATGGGAGAGGTGCGTCTTCTCTACTATGTTCATATAGAGAAAAAATAACCCGTTTGTTTTGGTCACCCGAGAGTAAAACTTACATCATCGTGTAGCAGATGAAATTTTCTTTTAATCTCATTACGTTTTTTCTTAAAATGAGAAATACGATCGCAATAATAGGAACGTTTTTGTGTCATTATTTCTGTAGAAAAATGTACAGGGCATTTCTCATGACGCAACGTCAACACCTAAAATGACGTCAATGACGTCGCTCAGGTCACATCGCTCGCAGCGCCGACCTGTCGGGATAAAAAAATTGCGCCATCCCCATTCAGACATTTCTCTTGTGTGACAAAAGTGTGTTGTTCTGTAGAAGTACAGGTGTGAAAGGAAAGAATGTCCCCAGGAAAAACTGTCCCAGGAACAAAAGATCCTATTGTTACATTCTAATCTCTGGTTATTGGTTTATATAGCCATGTACCTTAATACGTCATTGAACAATAGAAGCGGACACTTTTTACAGGGGGATATTATTTACTGTTACACCTGTATTATAAATACTTTCATGATCATTCGCTGTCGTTCTCAGCGTGGAAGTATTATACTTCCATGTTCTCAGCAGCAACCTTGCTAATAATGTGTGATCTGCTCCAATCCTTCATTCTCTCCAGCTACAACAAGACAAATGCTCAGCTGTTAATACGTTGGTCGGTCCAGAAAGGCTACATTACAATTCCAAAATCTTCCAAAGCCGAACGAATTGAGCAAAATACTCAGGTGTTTGACTTCTCCATCTCTGATGAAGATATGGCCACACTGGTTTGTATTTTCTTATTTCAACTTTTCATAGAAAAACGTCAAAAAATTTACTTTCATCATTGTCATAGGCCTGCTTTAAACACTTTTAACATACCTTCCAGGCTGGTTTAACGACATGGAGCGTCATGCAGGATGTCGGTTACAGACAAGAGGATTTTGCTCGTTTATCGTGGGATGAACTGGCATAGTGAGGTACCGATCAAACCCATGAAGGACAAAAACTACAGGATCATTGTACGATAATTTCTTTGGTGTACTTCTTCAGCATTTTCAGCTTCAACATATTTTCAGTAGTTATTGGGATATATTGGTTTCCATGGCAACTAGTACAAAACGGCAAAAACGCTGTTGAATAAAATGTGCAATAACAGCCTTGTTTTTCAAAGCAAAGCCATGAAACTTCACCCTGAGGGTTTCCTAGGGTGCTCTTTCACTTGCAACAATAAAAATGGTGTTTTTTGTCATCTAATGTCCTATTTATACATTGTGATGGTTGTCATGGTAACCGATTTAAAATGGAGGCGACGCCCTTTGTAAAGTATACATTTCCTGTAACCTGATTTCAAAAACGTTGTTTAGACTGTATGGCCCGAACTTATAAAAAGGTGTTTTCGCCGGTCTAACTTGGACTTGTTTAAGCGTAAACATTTGTAAGACAACTGTTAGACAAGTCTACCAAAACACTGGTGTTTATCGGAATTTCGGACAGCGCAACGACGTCGGTCCAGCTAGTCGGGTCTAACAGGTGATTAAACATGTATCACCGATCCACTGCCTTTGTTGAGACGATTATATAATGAATTGTAAAGGGGCATACCTCATTTGCGTGGCATTCATCATAATAGACCTATTTCCTGTTGTGACTGGATGGATAGTACACCCTTAGTCAAAAGTAAATGCCCACCTAATTTTCCCGCATATTTCCTTGAATATGTTTCATAGCCACATTTTCTTTTCATACAGATAATCTAGGGCCACTAGGACACTTTTTAAGATCATAAAACTTGAAATTATGAATGAATCACAAGCTTAGACAACTGCAAAACAAGCCCCCTTGCATGTCTTGCGAATAGTTTGTTATTTAGACACCGTTGTCTATCTTTGGGCGGCAGGTTTAGACACGTCTAAGCTAGACATCCTTCTGTAATCGCAGTTTCAGCTGGACGACTGATTTAGACTTGTCTTGGCGAGTTAGACTTGTCTAAAAGATAGACATCCTTTATAAGTTCGGGCCTATGTGTTTTTCACTTTCAGAACACATCACAAAGAATACATGAATACATGTTTCGTGTTCATTACTCGTATCTTCTTTATTTGTGACCCCTCGCATGGATGGCATGGGACTGTTTGGGTTCGGAGATTGTTTGGACTATACACTGTTAAAAATATCTGTAAATTTACAGCAGAATTTTCACTGCAAGGTTGCTGTAAAATTCATTTCATTGCAAACTGCTGTTTTTTTTTCACTGGAATTTAACAGCAAGACAAGCCTGGCGGCGTAAATGGTTTACGTGGAAAGAGTTTGAAATAAAGAATGTTCGCACAAACACACAAAACTGGCTTCGATACAAGAACACGAAGTTCTCAACCTGATACACTAAACAGTCCAATGAACAGAAGCTGTCATAGCCTACGCTAAGTGCATTCAATTCAGGCCAACACACCGACTGAAAAAAGTAAACAACTCAACCCTCCCTCTCCATCATGATCAAACAAAACAAGCCCAACCCAGTACTCACACAAAAAGGGTGAGTGATAATCCACGGCTCGTCGTAATAAACAAATGAAAACGCTTATGAACACCTTATCTTGCACCATGGCTAAAGATAGAGGCTGACCTCAAATCACTTCTAAATATAAATCCACTTCTAAATACAAATCCACGTGCTTCTCAACCTCGGCGCCACATCGATATCAAACTAATTACACAAACCATCATATAGGTATTTGCTCGTCCGCCCGTGAGCCCGAGATTGAACACGTGATCATCAGCCTCTGTCCCACTTTCGGACTCCGTCGGTAAAGGGGACCTATGTAAACCCCGCATGGATTTTAACCAATCGGATTCATTTCTTAAAACTAATCGGTTTTATTATTAGCCCGGACACTACTAGGCATAAAAAGTAACATATACCAGCTGAATGTTTTGAAAGCCGATAATGATTTAGTGGCGAAAATTGCGTCGAAAGCTCATTTTGGACCAAATATAATGGTCACTTAAAGGGACTTATAGGCCCACGTGAACCATTACAGTTTCTCAGTTTTAAAGACAGCATTTGTTCTAGAATTCATACAATTTTGCTGTCAAAATACAGTAAACGGGTGGTGTCAAAATACAGAAAAGTGCTGTGTTACTCTGCTGCCAGCAAAGTGTTGTCAGCATTTTTAACAGTGTACTCGCAGGGTACTGATGGACGCATCGTTTGAACATGGGTCATTGAGCCATCTTTTTTAAGATGGGGATTTGGCCTGGTGGTTTGAGGCGTGCTGCCCCTTGGTGCTGGCGATTGGTGCCCTGCCACCCGTAACTCTTTTAGATATAATCTAAGGAAATTTTTATATGGAGCGAAGAACCCTTTTACAACGTCGAAACTGGATCTTACTAGGGAAGAGGAAATTGTTATTAACAAGTCTAGGTGTGACTTGATTTTCAAAAGCCATCTTTCCGCACACATTTTGCTTGGGTTTCTGATCCTGCTTGTGACTGTGGTTTCAATACCCAAACCACGAAGCATCTGTTATTTAATTGTTCATTATTCACAAATGAGCGGTGTGATTTTATGAATAACCTTGGACAAATTCGTAATTTTAATCAGGTTTATAACCGGCTCAATTCCAATCAAAAATACATCCTATTACTGAACGGCTCAAAAAGACTTGACACTGCTACTTGTAAAAACACACTAAAACTAACTAGTCAGTTCCTGTCTCTTATTTATAAAAAACTACTGGTCCAACAATGATTTTTGTTTTCCTCCATTGCTGTCACCATATGTCTCTCTGCCGTTATTGCTGATGTCCATAGCCCTTTTTACACGGTGCCGGTGCGTTCCGGATCGAGACTAGATCAGAGCATGCCAGGAAAAAAATCCACGGGCACTATTGGTCACTCCTGCAACCTTTCCCACGGGCACCATTTTTTTCACTCCTGCCAAATATCCAGCGGGCACCAAAATAGCCTACAGCTTAAATAGTGTCCCTGTGCATGTGTGTGTGTATTGTGGGTCTCTGTCTTTGACACTAAACCACCTA
>NMRB01001878.1:130503-142908 GCA_002633025.1 Notospermus geniculatus | reverse complement strand
TAGCCCCAGCGGTTACGAAACGTGCCCTGCTAACAGACTACGACGGACGACGACGGACACCGCGTGACGACTATAGCTCACAGGTGAGCTAATAAATGCTAGGAATCGACTCAATGCATGGAAATGTCTCCAAGGCATGAAACAGACAACCACAGATGTCAGCGTCTGGGATTAACTTGGAGATTTCTGTAGCCTTCTCTGATTTAGGGTCCATCATGGCACGTTAGGACAACGTGCTAGGAACCATGCCCAAAGAGGCAGTTAGTAGAGTTCAAGCTATTTCTAGGCTTTGAAATCCGATTTTCATGATGTTTGGAAGGACACCAGATTTCTACATGTAAGTCTGGGTTTGTTGAACAAGAGGTCGTGCCCTAAATGCTGGTACAAATGTACTTCCAAGTTCTCTGACAGCTTACCTTTACGGGGAAATAGTAAGATCTGTAGGAGAGATGATCACGGCCACAGAGAGGAGGATGCTCTGATCTCATGTGCATCTCAAGATGTTGGAAGAAATCATGGTCCTAAAACAAAACAGGATTTTTCAAGTGGGATACATTGAAGATTTGAGATAAAATCTGGGGGATTTCAGGTTAAACATGCAGAGCAGTCAGGTGACTAGGAGAGCAGTGCTGCTTTGGAAGACCTTAACAGAATTTCATGACACAACTGATACAGGCAGTCAAGGCAACAGGACTAGGTGTAGAATCATGGGTCATTTGAGTTGCCACCACAGCACATTGGAACTTTCTATATGTTTGCCACTGGCAAAGTGTATTGCTACAGTCTACCAACCTCGTGTGATGTGAAGGGCACCAGCATCCCAATACCCCCCGATAGGGTGGTGTAGACCAGGGACTCTGACCCTCCTGGGATGAGGGTCGCCTTCTGTACGGAGGTCACGACCTCACCGATGTGGAATGAGTTGATCATGTCCATCTGAAACAGAGTTTAGAATATAATACGATGTGTGGTGGTATTTGTGAAGAAGGCAATATTCGTCACGACATTTGAGACAGAGAACACGGTGTGGTATTCGTGAAGAAGGCAATATTGGATTGATAGAGACAGTAAAATTACAAGTGCAACTGAGTTAAGACAGTTTGTAGAGAGTCATTACATGCACTTTGCTGATCTGAACTCACAATGTCCACTTGTCAGAATCAGATAAGAGTTTGTAATCACAGCGTGCTAACAGGACTTGGTACACATGGTCAGGTGTGAACAGGACTTGGTGCACATGGCCAGGTGCTAACAGGACTTGGTGCACATGGTCAGGTGTATAGAGACCTGTTCATCATCATTCCTGACAATGGAACCAGACAATTCATCATCACCCACGCAGTGCTGGTATATTTATGGCGAGATGATGACGCTACCTTTTGTGATGCTCCGCTGAGCAAGCCCCTATCCCATAATGCTTTGTTGCCGGTGGGATCTTCGTCCACATCGTCTGATACATCAAGTGGCAACCGCAACTGAAAAGTAAAATGGAATCATTTGAGTTAAAAGCCGCAAACTCTGTAAGTCGACCTCGACTCATTCGACCGTGGGTCTTCAGACAATAGTGGCTGATTTATATGTAATAGAGCTCTACTTACAATTGAAATGTTGCCGAACTTATCAGCTGCAGCCAACGACCCATAATCGAGCATACACGCGCACGTCAGCCATCTTGGATGCGTGTCGTCAGCGAAGATGATGAGTTGGTTCTCCTGGCGTTTGTAACGTAGAAAATGGAAACTCTCCTGGATGTCAGAGACGACGATTCTGTTGCCCATCGTGTAGATACCAGTGACGAAGTTGGGTAAATGCTGTCGAATAGAAGGGGACTGATTTTAGGAACTAAAATAACGTAAATGGCAGTTGGGAGAATTGGATGGCAGATCAAAGCAGGAGAAAACCAGAGTACCGGGAGAAAACTAGCATCACCAAAGGGAGATACCCTCTCTCTCTGACATGAAGAATGGGTTTTCTCGTTGTTTGGATCAGCGCTACGAATTGAAATCACAAAACAGTCATATGAAATCACGGACTGGAAAGATCATCATCTCCAAACACGAGAACACCAAGACCGCATTCGATTACTTCCTCGGGCCTTCCTCGGGCAAGCCCCGGAAGGAACAAGCTGAGCGTGCGCACAACAGCCAGTAATCGAACACTGTCGTGTTAGACACGAGAAAAATGTGCTGTGATTGGCTGAATATCTGCCATGACACTTTACTCGTGTCTAACACGACAGCGTTCGATTACTTTTGCACGCCGATGTACACTGATGTATGCGAGGGCTGTGTGCATCTCATGATCGGAAGTGACATCCTGCTTTGCATCCTGGGAAGGTTACACGAGAAGCCCACCTCGGCGAGTAGGGCTAGTCGCGCCTGGTCCGAGGAAGGCCCGATGACGCAGTTCCGGTGTAAACAAAAGCTGTAGAGCCTGTTCCGAGCTAGCTCGTGGAAGTAAACGAATGCGGTACAAGATGGAATACATCATGGTTTGCTAAATCCATCTGAATTCACTCAGCTGACAAATATCTCACCTTATTTTCACACTTCCTCAATAATTTCTTCTTCCCAAAGTCATAAATGCGGAGGTACTTCCCAACGCCCACCATGAGTCTCCCCTGGAACGGTGCAAGTGCACCGGGTAACTCATCAACTGGCGTACTGTGGATGAACTCCAGTTTTTCACCATTGCTGGCTACTTTGTAGACTTTGAGAGCTCCGCCCTGACAGACTCGGGGGTTCAAGATCAGGTCCTTGCCTGTCCCGACCACGATGAACTGTTCTTCTCCTTGATTGGCAAATTTGATCAGAGTGATGCTGAAATGTGGAATACACGACTAACGAATTGGAAGCTGGGTGTATCATTGACTCGATTCCTTAATTGACTGGTGCCCTGATTATAGAGGGTGGAATGGTCGATAGAAAATCAAAGTTGTCATACCTGTGGGCCGCTTCATTCTGCTCAAACTGAACCTTATCCAACGTCTCTCCTGTGATCGGGTTGATTATCCTGATCAGTGACGCCCACATTCCTTGCCCTGCCTTCGGCGCACCGAACACCGTCTCGGGAAGATTCTCATTCAAGAACGCTGCGGCCATCTCGGCGGCTAATTCCTGTTCTTCGTCCAGCGCCGCTTCCACCATTTCCTGAAATTGAAGGGGGAAGTTGGATAATGATTTGTCCAAAAACAATGAGGTTATTTGCTGTGAAGTGGGACAAGTGTGGGGGTGGGACTTCTTTCTCACATCAGTGTTTCCGCCAGAGGGTACGCAGTGAGTACCCTCAAAGGAACAAAAAAGGGCCATTTTCTTTAATTTCATGGGTTTTTTTGCTGATTTTGAAGAACTGCATACCCTCAAAAATATTTCTGGCAGAAACCCTGCACATGGTGTATGGGTCCAACTGGGAAGTGAACCTGATTCCTCAGCGGTGACAGGTGAGGATGTTTGCACTCTGCCACTCTGACCCTAAAATCTCACAACTCACCTCGGCCATTTGCTGCTTCCTCTGTGTTTTGGTCGAGTCCGTGTACGCATTATGATCTGTCTCGATCACAATCAAGTTATTGCTGTCGGAATGAATCACGAACTTTCTCGGCGTGAATTGTAACGGCGTCGCGACTTGATTGAACACGGCGCCCAACTTCTCCAACGCCAAGATTCTCAGGGTGTTCGTTGAGATGGCTACAATACCCTCAGGGCACTGCTCTGATGCAAAACCAGACGCATATTCCAGAGTTTCATACGAAAGTGGCGTCAGATGGAAACGGTTTTGGTAACTGTAACTTAGCCAGGTCCGGCTCGACATGGCGAGCACCTGAAATGAAATTGACATGGGATACATTGCACACATTAAGTAACAAGGACTTCAAGAATTCAGTCTCTGAAATTGAAAGCCCTGATGTTCTGCACTCCTTGAAGTCCCAGGTCGTGGTTAGTTTCACCAGGATGCTAAGTTACCGCATTACAATATTTCAGGACATTAGGTTCTCTGCCATTATGCCCCACTTGTGTTTGGATCAGTTCCTAAGATTGAAATCACAAAGTGAATTCATGTGAAACACGGACTAGGAAAAAATCATCACTTCCAAACATGAACTGTCACCCCTCATTTCATTCTGTACGCCTTGTTATCGACACTTACTGCCTCAGATCCCTGCATGCTGATCCTGAATAACTTCACAGCCCTGGAGCCGAGGTAACGTGTCCTCGTGTCGGAGAGATCACCAGTCACTGTATCCAAGACGGTCCTAAGGAGTACACCATTCTGTAGGCCGATGTTGAGGAAGAGACCACCAATGCTGCCAGTTTCTCCCGTTTCTTCCTTGGCTTCAGAGCCTCCCATCTCGACGATACACAGGGCTTCAGGTGGGGCAGGGAGAGCCTGCATACTCAGGGGGGACAGGCAGTCCTGGAAGGGAACAAATGATCAGAATTTTGGGATTTTATTTTCATGAAATGAGTCCACAAGTATGAAGTACAGTGCAGCGTTACCTCTTCATTCAATGGACACCCCTGCTCACTGGACAGAGAAGGTCTCTATGACAAGACATGTCACAGCTAAACCAAGATTGCCCCTTCTCTCAAATGACAATTTGTGACCATTGCGAACTTACCACAGGATCTAACGATATGATTCTAACAGTGTTGTCTGCCAGACCTACGGCCAAAAATCGACAGCGTTGCTCTCCAATGGGAACACGTCCGAGACCCATACAGATCACGTCGGCGGACATTTCCTTTCGTTCCGTGTACTCGTTCAACTGGCCAGTCTGAAAACAAAATAAACTCGCGTCAGAAATTTCTTTTCAAGTATACAATTGCCACCTAGTATCGAAAACATTTTATTATATGAGTCCATCATGACCAAACAGATACTAAACCAAGCGAATTTTCCCAAACAAAACTCACAGGGTCCATCTCGAAGTAGACCAATTCACCTCCCGTCAGAGCGATGACGACCTGTCTCTGATTGACGGCACACTTGACGATGGTTTTCTTTCCCGGGGTCTTCCATTCATTCACTCGTTTGTCTGATCGGATGTGACGAATACCATCTGGGTAAATCTGAAAGATTAGACAATTATTTCCGTTATCTGAGACCGTAACAACATCATCCCCAAGTGCACATGAGAGTGATCCATGTAATCGAGATCCTTCAAGGATAAATGCCCGTTTCTTTCCACTATAGCGGATTCTGCCGCGGTTTCCGGCGAGCGGTGCGGTCTTCACAGGGTTTTGGATAATCCTTCGATGGTTTAGCAATACAATGGCCTACTGATTATCCCAATGCCTGTGAAAACCGCTCCGCTCACCGCAAGACGGGCCTTAAGTCGTGTGAAGAAACTACACATCATGTTTGGATCAGTTCCTGGATGAAATCACAATAGACTTCATGTGAAACACGGACAGGTTTAAATCATCATCTCCAAACACGAGTACTCTGGACTGGCCACGTATCCATGATTTTCTTTGCTAGGGTCCGTTACTAACCTGAACCAATGCATCATCTCCGAGCTGTGAACACGACAAGGTCGGCGTCGTACCCAAGAAACCCGAGTCTGTCACCTCCTCGACTGTTTCTCCAATGGAGAGTACCAGAGTGGCGTTGACGAAGGACACGATGATGTAAGCGTCATATTCATCTGAAACGAGAAAGGAGAAACTCCAGGGGGTTAATTAAGGGGTTGAAATAAGGGTAGAGGAGGCATGGCTCACAAGGATACCTTATAAGGCGTGGAATTCTTCTGAGTTGGAAGCTGGAAATGCCAGATCACTACACAACAGACCCTCCTTTTGCGGGCAACTCTGCTAGTATGACATCGCTTTATCTATCAATGTCACCGATTCTGACAATGACATTGAAACAAAAGAGGCTTGTCCACCCCGCAGACCCGGTCGCCACACCTGCTGTATTCAGCGAGGCTTTCACAGGCATCATATTCATTTTTGCTCACTTTACAAAAAGTCACAAGATGTGCAAAATTCTCCCGAAGTCTGTTAGGTTTCACTCCTCGTGAGCCACACCCAACTCTACATCATCAACAAACTTAAGACCGTGAAAATCTGGCCTAATATGATTAAGTATCAAATGTAGTATCTGTTCAAACGAGGGACACAGGTAGTTTTCGTAACAGAATAAACAACATCTTCCAGGCTTCATACAAATGTGGCAAATCATGGAGTGCAAGAAATAGTTCAGCTTATACCTAATGTAATGGATTTAAAGTGGGACATATTGTTGGAAGGCAACTTGAAATACAGTGCTCCCTCGCTATTACGATCCGGTTCTGAGGGTTAAGTTTGTACTAAGAGGAGTTTGTAATACCGAGGATTCCTCCATGGGGCAGGAATTTTGGGAGCCAAGCGTTGGGTTCATAATATCCGTGAGTTTGTAAAATGGAGGTTCGTAAGAGTGAGGGAGCACTGTATCTACCCAACAACTACCATTTACTTTCATAGCCAATTCACACTGTTTTTGAAACTTCACATGGCCACTAAAAACAGCCGCATCCATGTGCCAAACTAGAAACTGACAAGCTCCTTATCTGTCAAAATGATAAAGAGATAATCTGCCACATACATGTAGAGCAGACTTCAATGTCAACCCAGACAAACCAATCCATTCACTCGTCATTCAGTACCAAATAATATGGAGCGCCAACATCTGAAATAGTGGCCTAGGCCAACATGAGGCAAGGCGACATGTTCAAACGGGTGAATTTACTCGCAAATGATCTGAAACTGCTCATTTCTGACACACAACGAACATTCCCTCATATATTTCCGTGAATTTCTGCTTCAATCCATGGAACCCGGACATAAAATTTGATCCACTGGACACCGGATAGTGGTATTGAATCCAGTTGTCCAACCAGTGCATGCACTGGATCCAGATGTGTGTGTATCCGGTCCATTTACCCACCTTAATATCTCAGAGTTGACGTCGCATCTGAAATGAGAAAGCAGGCTTGGTGTGACCTACACCAGCCTTCATTAATATCTGTTCTTGTTTTGTGGAGTGAGCAGTCAAGCGCACAGGAAAACATCGGGAGAATGAGACCTAGAAATACGGCTGGAAACGGAGACGCCTAAGAGATAAAAATAAGAAGACGAACCCTCCCTTAAGATGAGAAAAACAGGAGATCATCTGAACTAAAACTGGTGACACTTACCAAGGATGTTTTTCTTCACAGTCCACACAGCGTTGGGATTACCAGGCAACTCAGACACGGCCATCTCGGAGACCTGAAAAAGACCGAAACAGACTTTGAGAAACAACATTTAATGCTGAATTGCCCATAGAGAGCCAATTCGCATGAAAAAACTCGCATAGAGCAGCACCTTAGGGATTGGCAATCAAAAATGTGATTCGTTTTTATGTTATAACCGACATTAGACATCATCCCTGGCAAAATAATTGTCCAACATTTCACCCAAATAACCTACCTCAAGACCATGACGCAGAACTCGCAGGGTCGATCTCGGTCCTCGCCCACACAAGCCGTACAACTGTGGCGTATCCTCGTTAGCGAGATCAGCTATCTGACAATTCATGATCGGCGACAAACTGTCAATTTCGTCCACGATAACTAAATTCTTGAGAGGTCTTGGAGCGAAGAAGAAGGTATCTCCCTCCTCGAGGGGCATGGCACTGCTGAACTCAGGTTCGTCATCATCGTCACCGAGATGGGCGATCTGATAGAGGAAACTGGGGAGAGAGATGTTTAGATGCAACTTGTGTCGTGAAATTGCACATAGAGCAGCACATTAAACGTCAGCATAGTGAAAATGTCTCCAAGGCATGAAACAGACAACCGCAGATGTCAGCGTCTGGGATTAACTTGGAGATTTCTGTAGCCTTCTCTGATTTAGGGTCCATCATGGCACGTTAGGACAACATGCTAGGAACCATGCCCAAAGAGGCAGATCACTAGGGTTTTTGAGACAGCAATCTCAGCCAGGAAGTCAAGACTCCCTGCAGGGATAAATATGGAAAACCATTACAAATCTTCAAATTAACTCACTGATTTCCGAACTCCGATGCGACGAACAAAAATCCTGTTTTAAGTACACACAGCGATGACGCAACAGGGACTGTGTCGAAGTACTTCAGTCGGATTTCTGTCACCATGTCTTCATCTGTTTCTAGAGTTATTTTGAAGATGTCGCCCTGCTCCGTTTGAGCCAGGAAGAAAAACATCGACTGAAAGAAGAAAGATTATAATCTTTACTTCACGAATTACCAAAATTTTGTGGAATGCTAAGCGCGACCTTTCTTAGATCCTGAGTTCTTTCCCTGCCAGGGTAAATTTTGTCCAAAATACCAATATGTAGTAACTGAAAAGCTTGATTCCCATCTGAAACTTGTTACATGGTTATTACATGGAAAGCTCTCAGGGAGTGAAAGCTCTTGATATTATTAACTGCATACCTTTGTTTTATGAGTTGCACTGCAAACAAATATCATGCCACGTTCTGGGTCATCGAGATCGTTCCTACGACGCGGGATGGGACACCGAATATCTGGTTGGTCACCAAAATTTTTGTACGTGATGTAATTTTCTGAGCAGATGAGGCATCCACTTGGACCTTCGTTACCGCCAGGGACTGAAATAAACAGTAACAATTAACAGGGGTGATTAAGGCATAAGGGGTGCAGTGGTTAAGGCACCAACTCATGTCTCACCGGCAGGAATGGCAGGAATGCTTGAGTTCCTAAGAAAGGTTCAGGAGACTGGGGTAATAATGTGCAGCGCTTTCAGGCTGCACAGCACTTAAAAGCACTACATAAAATCTTCACAGGGGTGTCTCGAATAACAATGTCTCCAAGGCATGAAACAGACAACCACAGATGTCAGCGTCTGGGATTAACTTGGAGATTTCTCTAGCCTTCTCTGATTTAGGGTCCATCATGGCACGTTAGGACAACGTGCTAGGAACCATGCCCAAAGAGGCAGATCATTTAAAACATAGGCCTATGGACACTAACCTGATATTAAGAAATTAGCATGCTCTTCCAACTGTTCAGAATATTTCCTGACAACGTGATTTAAACCGAGATCCAACTCGTAATATGTCAGCATTTGTTGTGTTTTTGTGGCTGCTTCACCGGTGGGGTCGTTATCGGCTTCCTGAAATGTGCAAGGGTATCATTACAAAGTTCATCATGTGGGGGCATCATAACAACATCAGTGCTTGTCACTGCTAAATCGACAAGGCAGAAAACTTACCTCGTAGTCGATTTCAAGACAGGCGAATGTTGGGTTCTCAAATCCGACATCGATGCCAACCATGTGGTATACAAGTGTATTTGACTTGTGAGCTTCTAACGGTGAAGAGATGGTGAGCCGGGCCTGGGCGTCTCGGTTCAAGATGTAAACTAGTTTCTGTTTTTCTACTGCACCTGGAAGAAGAAATTTGAGGCAGTCAGTGTTTCTGATTGTATTGACCATCAACCTGCACTTTCTTCACCATGACAGTGTGAACTAACCAGGCTTCTGGAGGAAAGGTATTTGCAACGACAGGAGCAAGGATCACAAACATCGTCTTAATTCCATTCTGGTGTTGCCAGAATGCAGGATGGAAATGGTAACTTACCAATCATAACTGCTCGACCTTTTGGGTCCACAGCAAGGTATTGCCCTGGGACGATTCGACGACATCCACTTTTGCCAAAGGTTTCTTGATGGATCTGCAACAAAAGAAAGATCATTCTCAGGATCTTCTGCAGATAGGGCAGCACCAGGCCTGGTGGATATGCACCATAACTACCGATGAAACTCCACCAGCCTTTGCACTGGCGCCTACAATATACAATATTTCTCTCCTGATAACTCACCCTTTCGAAGACATTTTTAGAAGGAATGTATTCTAGGATGACAATTCGACCCGAGTCTGAACCAACCACAAGGTAATCTGAAAGAAACAGGCACGATATATGAACAGAGAAACACAAGTGGAAAACATCCAAACTGGACCACTCCGCATCATAAGTAAGACACACAATGCTTATAACAGACACCACAACGGCCCAATAACAAGCCAGACGTCCTTACCTTTTGTTCCTCCAGTCAGCCTGAACGGCATTATTGACCGGATCACCCCGAACACCTCCACTGATAGGAGTGTGTACACCTTTCCAGTGTTGGGATCTGGACGTAATAATTCAAGGATTTTGCCCTTCGACACGATGACCTCCTGCTGTTTGGTCCCCGAGAAGTTCCCATGGACAGCGGCGGTGATGCCCGTCGAGCGCTGTAGGGTCAAGTTGTAGAGATACATGATGCTGGCTCAGTTCAGACAGCCTGAAAGGAAAAACACAAACAGTGCCAGATTTTAGTGACTGATGGCTTCCTTAACTCAATAAAACTGCACAACAATGACAGGGTTCCGGTTAGGCCTAGGCCTAGATAGCGGCGAAACTTTAGAATCCCCGCCCCCGATCGGGAGTGACGTTACTCCATGGTGCACAAACAATACAAAGCAAAGGAAATCCCATTTTTGTTCAATGCGGCGTATTTCGTCTATCGGCAACTTTTTTAGGCACACTGGTGAGGACAGGGTTAGGGTGGGGTATAATGCAAAATGCCCAAATACATGAAATACGCAGCTATTTCCATATAGGCAACACAACAATACTAGCTTATTATACATCCTTCTAGTCTATATGCAATGCACCCACGTACATTAATGCATTATGCGTTTGCGAATGCTGATAGTGATGAGTGAAATTGAAATCATATTATTCACACACCAAGTCGGTCTATGTAACATCAAATCCACCAAAAACAGGCTTTAACTTATCGTTGTTTACGTGAACATTTATTTGCAATATAGATATTTGGTTGTTAGAGAGAAATCACGCGGATGTTGATGGATTTATCTCACCATCAGAAACAAAGCCGCAGCAGCGTGAAGCCGGCGTACTTGTAGTCTCGGTCACTCAACCGTTGTTTCGGATCTCGGGATCCGTGTAGGACTGCGGAACAAAACGGCTGGCTGCGCGAGACAAGCGCACTTGCAACCGAAAGTTATTGTGAAGATGTAACGAATTTGATCTCAAAAATGTTTCATTATCTCTTATTGTGTAAGGAAAAATTGTCAGCCAAAGTAATTTATTATCTTGAAATAAATCTTGTATCTGGTGTAAAGGTAAGCCAATATCAGGAAAATGCTCAATCAGTTAAACCGAGGCGAGACTGCTGAAACTTTTGTTACGGAATCTAGAAATAAGATAAATTATCAAAGATGGCTGCGCCCGTCAGTGCCACGTCCGCTGTTAATTTTTCTACAGAAAATTGCGAAAATCTGACAGATGTAGACGAAATTCAGAGGGCTCTTGACGTTCTATCCAAAGAAGAGGTGCCTGTCTATCAAATATCCAATAATAAGGATAATCGGTCTTCTCTTAGGCCGAGTGTAACATCTTTTTATCCTAGTCAACAGACTACAGTACATGTACAATGCATGATGTGTTGTATGTATAGGCCTAATTTACACTACAATACTGACCTCTGTACTGGACGCACTGTACTGTACTGTAGTGTATGTATATGTATGTAGGCCACAGGCAGGCCTAGTGGACGGACCCAGCATCATGTCCTCGCCGCCTGCACCTAAAGTTACCGTACATCGCCGGGTATTTTATTTTAATTTAAAATTAAAATTAACTTAAAGAAGGAGCACGGTATTGCCACTTTTTCTCGACAGCCGGCGCCACCGCGCGATTCTCCAACCCGAGAGTCTAACTACGTTTTGGCGAATGACCCGATTTACTGCGTACATTTTGTAATGCATTTTTGTAGTTCATCTTACTGCCGCTAGGTGGCTCCCTCTACGTCGGCAGTCAAATAACGCATTTGAGATACAATACCGTGCTCCTTAATATAAGCATCTGTTTTCTCTTCACTCTTCAGGAAAATGTCAACGAGGAACTCTCCAACTTGCTTGACCATCAAATGGTTTTGGCATCGAAGATGGTTTCCCTGCATAAGATGTTGTAAGTAAGAAAGGATGAAAGTAATGGGTGCAGAATGTCTGATGATATGATATTCTCTAACCAACACCAACACCTCTAACTGACACCAATGACAGGGGTTGCGCTAGCCTGAAAAATGTGTTAGCCACTGTGGCTAACTGACTCTCAATTTTTTTAGCCACATTTTAGTTGTGTTAGCCACTGTGGCGAACCAAGCCCAAAAATTTGTTAGCCACATCTGTTGAGTCTGAGCCAAAGTCACTGTGAAGCATGGAGGATGTTGTGAGCAAGACTACTACACATGACTAGAAAGTCTACAGCCTGACCATGTGCTTTTGTTTTGACTGGAAACTGACCACATGGCTTTGTTGTGTCTGGATTTGGACTGTTCCACTTTCAAGTGTAGGGGTTGCAGGAACCTGT
>NMRB01001878.1:98080-130216 GCA_002633025.1 Notospermus geniculatus | reverse complement strand
ATTTGTTCGCTGTGTTCTTGCAGAGTCATGTCACAAGTGCTATGCAGACCGTGGAAGATATCCTGGATCTGAAATTCTGTACAGATGGTGTGCAGACTGCTCTGCAGAATGAAGACTATGAGCAGGCCGCAGCTCACGTGCATCGCTTTCTCTCTCTGGATGAGAACATCCTTAGAATGGCATCTGATGCAAGTGAAGGTAGGTCCAAAATCCGATGGTTTCCTTCTTGGCATAACCAAACTGAAATTCTTGAACATAAGGACAGGGAGCTGTTTGTATTTGTATGATCCGATGTCCTTATCAGTTGTGTAAGACTTCAGGATTTGGTCCATGTATTAAATCTTTTTTCCAGGTGGTCAGTTGGACACCTCATTCAAACTCCTACATGAAGCCCAAAGTCGACTGAAGACGATCGTACATAAACAGTTCGATGCATCGGTCCATTCAGGAGACGTCGCATCTGTTGAGAGATTCTTTAAAATCTTCCCACTGCTCAACCTCCACGATGAAGGCTTGAGCAAGTTTTCAAAATATCTGTGCGCTCAGGTCAGTAGTCCATGGGAAATTGAGTTGTGTTGAGGCTCATGACAGTCCCTTGAGGGTGACTTGGTCTTAATATCGATACATTTGACCTTGCATACTTTTTGCGACACCCTGCATTAACTTGCTTATTGAAGGATAACCACTTAGATGAAGATTACATTTTTTCAGATTTCTGATGCAGCAGACAAGAACTTGAATCAGGCTCTAGGCCAGGGTAACAACAAAAGATCCAATGTACTTTATGCCGATGCTATCACATTATTGTTTGAGGGAATTGCCAGGGTGGTGGAGACTCATCAGCCTCTCGTGGAAACTTATTATGGTGAGTAGAAAAAGGCAGGAGGAAGCCAAAGTGCCCGGAGAAAACCTTCCCCCTCTCTATCATATGAAGAATGGGTCAAAGTCAGAACCTCAGTAGTGACAGGCACTGATGAACCGCTCTGACAGTCCTGTGTTTTATCCCCATACATTTCAGGCCCGGGGCGTATGATTACAATGATGGAACACATACAAAAAGAATGTGACAGACAAACAAGGAAGATCGTGGAAGCTTTCAAAAGGAATCGGGATTTTGATCGAAAAGTTCAACAAGTTCATTTGGGGCTTTATCAGAGGGCTCCTAGTGAAAGGTAAGAGATGTAGTCCGTGTTTTCAAGATGCTTCACATATCGGGAGGAGAGAGAATTTGTGACTTAACGGTAATGTGCCTGGGGCATGATGTGATGATGGTTAGTGTTCTCTTTTTCAGAGTTGATCCTAAGGAACTTGACGTTCTCTTAGCTGAGGTTACACTGCTGAACACGAGGTCAGAACTCTATCTTAGGTTTGTCAAGAGAAGAGTTGTGGTGAGTGTTTAGAGTGGTGGCAAGACAATACGGTGGCCCGTAAGGGATGTGTATTTCATAGTTAGAAGTCCTACTATTGAGTTGCTTGCTTTCCTTGCTGCTGTGAAGACCAGCGCTGTCAAAAAGAGAATTGCCTTCTTTATTATCTGGAAAATGGGTCCGCCTCCTGATTGAATATCTTGAATATCTTTTTTAGGCTGATATGGAAATTGCAAACACTGACGAAGAAGCAAGGGCAGGTATGTGACATTGAACCTGGAACCTCATCAGTGGCTGACATGTATGTTACCACTATGCCACCCTGACGACCTATCATGAACTAACTCACAAATTTCTTCTCATCCTTACAGCAAAACTGGTGGATGTTGAAAAATTCCTGCAGAATTCCGACTTGAGTCGGTTGATGCAAGAGCTCATCGGCAGCTATATCATGATGGAGGAGTACTTCATGAAGGAGATGGTGATTAAGGCTGTGGCGATGGACAGTGTTGACGCGGGGCAGATGACATCAAGTATGGTTGACGATGCTTTCTTTATCGTCAAGAAGTGCGTCAGGTGAGTTTTCTCAAATTCCCGATGATTTCACGGGATATCATCAGCCTGGGGCTAAGGCCATTCTTTTTTTATTTGTTGTTTAGCGGACCCGCCGTAGTTAGATTTTGGCAATTTGGAAAAAAAATAAAATTGAAAAAAAAACATCTTTTTTATTTCCGCCAGTCCGGTTTTTCAATCTTTCAATGTTTTTTTTCAAAATCATTCTTCAGCGAGGTGTGAGCACTCTATTAAAAACATTTGGTGAGGTCCCGTCCAGTGCTGTTGTGGGGGATATTTTCGAACATTTGCTGCGTTCGTTGGCCGGGCAGATCGGCAACATCGACAGCAATCATGATATTTGAGTTTTTTTTATTTCCGCCTGTCTTGGTTTCACTGGATAAAGGCTAGCTAAAACGAAAAATATAAATCCATCAGAATGATTGGACTTTTATTTCTATTTTTTTCCTGTCTCCTGTCTTGAGTTTACTGGGAAAAAAATCCGCTAAACAACAAATAAAAAAAGAATGGCCTAAAGGAGTCCCCGGTAATGAGGAAATGAACTGAGAAGTCAGAAATGCCTCCAGTTGGAATGGTCTAGAGCCCAAAAAATGTGGACATTTTTCTTCGAAAGGGCACCTGCAACAGGCATTTTAAGAATTTTGCAAATTTGATTCTACATTTTCAGACGGGCCATGTCAAGTTCGAGTGTTGATGGTGTCTGCGCCATGTTGAATCATTCCTGTACAATCCTGGAACAAGACTTTCTCGAGGTCTTATACTCACGTCTGCGGACGGGATTTCCATCGGGGTTCGACTTCAGTCAGGCGTACAACCTCGTCCAGTCCAGCATACAGCAGGGAAAACTACAGACCCAGAGTTCCGACACGGAGAAGGCTAAAGCAACATTTCTCGTGACCTTGAATAATGCAGAGGTCACGTCGGAATACATACAGACATTGAAGATGAATTTGGAGGTGAATAATTAGGAATATCAAGATTCAGTTTTGGCTGCCTGATCTATGCCCCAGTGTTGTGTCGGTGAGAGCAGACCAGTATGACGTTTTTCTGTACCATTTCTGTGAATTCAGCTATGGCTGGCTGATCTTAGGACGCAGTAACATGGTGGAGCTGGAGGGGAGCAGTGTTCTCTCAAGTCTGTAAATCTGTGTCTCCAGCGCTCTTCCCCATGAACCATCACAATTTAATTTTCATCGATATTTCCATTACAGGGGGAAATTAGCAAACTCTACAGTGGGGTGAATGAACAAGGCAAGGCCAAGCTGTCTGTAAGTATCACAGCGATGGTGTGTATTTCACTTTTACCTTGTAAAGAAGCATTCAAGCCAAATGTGTTTCTTCTGTTGGATTCATGAGCGAGGAGCTGTGGGTTTGATTCCCACTCAGGTCGCCACTTTGTGCTCTCATCGGGTCTGAAAGTTTTAAGTGCTGAATGAGCTGCTTCTTGAGTTTCCCAGATAGGTTAGGGTTAACCTCTCCTTGTTTACTTTCAGAGTTGCCTCAGTGATCTTGGAATGATCTCCAACAAACTGAAGGATATTCTGAACTTTGGTTTTGAACAGCTGACGAATAGCGCCATAAAACCTCGGATTAAACCATGGGTGGATGCCTTCACTTCCACTAGTCATAACATATCAGAAGTAAGGCCAAGCAGAAGAATTGTTTGTTTTTGTCAACTGACCCCCTAGATTCAGGCCGGTACTATATAATGAATATTGTACTATGCAGTTGCGTGAGATCAACATTGAAATTTGAATGAACAAATTTGTTGTGAGAATTCTGATCTTATTTCATTCTCCAGGAAGATTTCTCAAACTATGAAGCGAATGACCCATGGGTTCAAAACTTCATCGTCAATCTGGACAACTTGCTGATGACTTTTAAGGTAACGAGCTACACATTTCTAACCCTCCTTTTTGTTGAAAAGTTGTTACTACTGAAAAGCCTACATGGCACCTGGACAGCCTGACCTCGATATTTTGTTGACATTTCTGTATGCTCAGACCCAGTAGCAGCTCTACTAACTCTACTAACTGTTTTAAGGTGAAAACTTTGGAATAAGTTCCAGCTCAGTGAGTATTCTCAATTCTTGTTGGTTGATCTGTGACAAGTAAACTTCTGGCCAGTTCTGGAATGTGTTCTCAGAGGCGTTTCAAATTGTTTCTTCTTCAGAACTCTGTCAACACTGCCAACTACGATGTATTGGTCAGCTATATTTCTAATGAGATTACAACAAGACTGGAGAAGGCTGTTTTCAAAACGGTGTTCAATAGAGTAAGTGAGAACTGTTATCCTGTTTCTTGTTTAAAATTCATTGTTGAATTGAGTGCTGAGCATCAGCATTGTTAGCTCTATAGACGACATTGGGCAAACGAATGTACAGGCAGACGAAAACTGGACTGCCTGCTCTGTCACCTGAAGAGTTGGACCGCCTGGGAATCGAACCTGGAACCTCAGCAGTGACAAGCTCCGATGTTTCCACTGCACCACTTTCACAGGCAATTTGCCTCTCTCCTGTCTCACTACATATTGTTTTCAAATTCCAGCTCGGTGGTTTACAATTCGACAAAGAGCTACGTTCATTGGTGGGGTATCTGACGTCCGTCACGACGTGGACAATCAGGGACAAATTCGCCAGACTGACGCAGATGGCAACGATACTAAATCTTGAACGAGTCACAGAGATCTTGGATTATTGGGGTCCTAATTCAGGCCCTCTGACCTGGAGGCTTACTCCGGCTGAAGTGCGACAGGTGTTAGCATTGAGGTGAGCGGGATTGTTGTGGATATCTTTTGTATTCATAATTACTTCTGTTGTTTCACATATGACTCTATCTTCTCATCATTTTTTCAGAAATGACTTTAGGAATGAAGACATCAAACGATTAAAATTATGAGGTGGAATATGATTTTGACATTTTGGCTGTGATTATGTGATGAAATGTGCTGAGCATAAAATGCATTCCATTCATCTGAAACGTGTGTTGGAGCACGATGGCAAGTGCTAGGAGCATTGGACTCAGGTCTGAGAGGCAGCTGGTTCAAGTTTGAACTGTGGACTGGTCAGAAAGGATCAAATGATGTGCTGTTTGAGCTGCTATTCGGGAAGGCCTACCATGGACAGCTTTCTGGAGAGACAGGGGGTAATGATATGTGGTATGGCGATTCATTAAAAACAAGGCTAACTGTGTAGTGTTAATTGTTTTTATTTTGAAAAATATTAAGCAACATTCCCAACATGCTGCAGAGCAAAAAATATAAATGGTACAACACCTTAAAGCTGACAGGTCAGATATACTCTCCGACTTGTATGCAAAAAATTTTACGCTCAACTTCGGCAGACCACGAGGCTGCCGAAGTCGAGGGTTCGGTAATGTTCGTAATGTACACTAAGCTTCCTACCTTGAAACACCCATTACACCCTTCGCATACCAACTACGTCATCATTCACTCGCCTGACAACCGGAAGTGAAGGATCGAGGGCTCTGCATGGACAGTAGGTAGGCTCCAAATATACAGTGTACGTATCCAAAAAAATCGCACGCAATCTGCGTCAAAAATGCAGAAAGTCCAAACGAAAACTAACTCCGACTGCCACTGGTAGTACGTAACATGGCAATTCGAGAACACATATGCAAATACGGGAGTTGTCCTCAAAATAAATATCAGCTACGGTCTTGATATTAGCGGGTCCAACCACGCCCGCTCCAACGCCTCTTCAATGGAGGTGTTCGCCATGAATTCATGCATGTAGGCCTATGTACTGATTGGCCTCGCCCAAAGTTGTAATCGCGTGACACTAGGGCCTATGGAGAACCGAAAGGGGTATTAGGAGTTCTGTCATTCAAAGGAGATAGCCTGTAAACCATACTGTCAAGCCATTCATTCAATGACAATGGCCTAGTCAATAGGCCTGAATAATAGCTGTTACGCTTTTGGACAACCAAATTCCTTACATTCCACATGTTAGGTAACCCACTGGAAGGCCTAGGTGTATGTGGCATTGCATATGCGCGGTAATGGCGACCTCAGTGCAGACGCAGACAAGGCGACTCTAATGCATTCTCTTGATACACCAATCTTTGTACTTATTTTTGAATAGCATCCGCGGTCATTGATAACTAATCGGATATTTTGTTCATTCAATGTGTTTGGATTCGATGCGATATGCTATTATTGCCACGGCGGTGATTATCTGTAATTCGCGGGGAAATTTTCCTTCTTCTATTTTGAAGTTCCTGGTGTTGGACTATCAGAGAGCCCTCGATCCTTCACTTCCGGTGATCAGGCGAGTGAATGATGACGTAGTTGGTATGCGCAGGGTGTAGTGGGTGTTTCAAGGTAGGAAGCTTAGTGCACATTACGAACATTACCGAACGCTCGACTTCGGCAGCCTCGTGGTCTGCCGAAGTTGAGCGTAAAAATTTTTGCACACAAGTCGGAGAGTATATCTGACCTGTCAGCTTTAATCTGACCCGCTAATGCCTTCAGCACCTACACTTTTTCTTGAAGACTAAAACTGACAGTATGTTTTCTGTTTTAAGAAACGACGACGATTGACACTCCACATTTCGTCTTGTGAGTATTTTGTAAACTGCTACCGGTATTTATAATCTTGTTGAAGCCTTTGAAAAAATAAACTGAATTGAATGAATCAAGGCAGTTGTTCTGTTACTGAACCCTGTAATTCCATACATGGGTCCGTCTAGAGAATCATTGAAATAATTACTGACAAAAGTTTAGGTTTACAATATATTGGGCCGATTTCACAAAGGGTGTTTAAGACTTAGACGCGTGTAACTTCACTAAATGCACGCAGTTCCACCATGCATTTGACGAAGTTACACGCGTCTAAGTCCTAAACACCCTTTGTGAAATCGGCCCATTAAATCTCAACAGCTTTAACACAACTGTTCACAACAGAACACCATCTCACTGAGTTCACAAAATAAATGGTGTTGATTACAATAAACTGAACATTTTGTCTGCTATCACAGTTTGTGAGGCATAACGGGTTGAAAAAAAAGAAAATTATTTTGACAACAAAGTCTGAGGATTATCAGTTCAGTAAATCGGCAAGACTAGACGAAATTGACAACAGAGAAAAAATTTCGAACATTTTGAGTCGGTGAGTTCTGTGGATACATTGTGAATAAAATCCCTGAAAGCCCTTCTAAGACTGCAGCATAATGAAGTTTAGAACACCACCAGCAATATAATACTGAGATTCAGATAGTTTGCAAAAAACAGCTGTAGCTGTTACTGTAAAATTAGCTGTAGCCATCATAAACTACCATAAGCTTTAGCTTTTACCATAAACTCAGCTCTAGCAGTCACCATGAAATAAGCTGTAGCTGCCATAGCATTAGTGGTAGCTTTTACCCTAACATTAGCTGTAGTTGTTGCCATAAAATTAGCTGAAGCCCTCAACATAAACTTACCTGGCTGTTACTTTAACATCAGCTGCAACTTTTACCATGATTTTAGCTCCAGCTATTAACGTAGACCTAGCTGTAGCTGTTACCATAAACTTATCTGCAGCTACGCCCTATTACCATAAAATTACTATCTGTAGCTATTACCATAACATTAGCGTAATAAATTCAGCTTTAACTCTTTGTATTTGTTCGAAAAAAACATGCATAAATAACATTATCAAAGTCTTAATCAAACTGTTAATAATAAACTGGAACAATCACTATTTCTATAAAATGATCCACTGTTACGTACTACTCAAGATCAGTGGGAGGATGGTTAGTTTTAGTAATAGCTCTATTTTGTATTACTAAGTACGCAGTATGTAGTGTAAGGCCAATATACCTATTGAACATGCCCCCCTGATCTTGAGCCGAGACACTGCCTTTAACTATTAGTTGGGTAGCATAGTTGACAATACTTCGTAACTTTCAATAACAACTGTAGGATGCAAATGTTATGCAATATCGAACGAAACCTGCCTGCTGCATTTCACACCTGAATAAATATTAAATGAACTACATTAAATCTTTTTCAACTCCCCTAAAATTCTTCACAAGGCCCAACATTTACAGGCATAAAACTAGATGAATTGGAAGACTGGATTATCCTGATGTCATACTGGATAAAACTATGGATTGGAAGACTGGATTATCCTGATGTCATACTGGATAAAACTATGGATTGGAAGACTGGATTATCCTGATGTCATACTGCATAAGTCTTATATTCGAGTATAAAATATGAAAAACATGTGATTGTTTTCTTGCTGAGCAGAATACAATACTATCATTCCAACTAGGCCTATGCTTCACAATACATCAACACATTTACCGGGTGGTACAATACATCTTCTATCAAATGATTTTCACAAATATAAACTTGTCCAGAAATGTTTTCTGAAGTGGGATAAGTTGACTCTAAACATGGGAAGTACATGTATGTGTTAGGCATGAATAAATATGAACTTGGATACCCAAATATGATGGGAAAAGTTTGATTCCAAAACACTTATGAAAACATATACTGGACATATAAAAGATTACTCAATCTTGAGCTCAGCCCAAAATATGAATTATTTGCTCTCTAGACAGTATAGGGTGAATGACTATACAGTATGAGGCAGCTGGAGGCGTGGAGAGGTGACAGGGGCTAATGTATCCACTGCACCAGTCCGAGAGCCCGTAAGTTATGGTGGAACATATGTTTCTTATTACCAGGCCCATCTACATCTACCTCCTTCCCAATATGATATGATTAGTTATAGTCGACTAGATAGAATGAATTATAGAAATAAATGTTTTGCAAACTCCTCACCAAAATCACTTGGAGCCAACCAATAAACCCGCCAAAAGAATTCTCCCTCTGCTACAAAAAGTTACAAAACTTTGTTAAAAATGACCCATTAGTATGATTACCTCCCAAAGCTCAAGACAGTTAGGCCCTGCCCAAAAGTTTCAGCTCCCAATCAACATGTGGCAGGATCAAGAATGGTTTCTAGGCCTACAACCTAAAACCCAACCCGGGTCTCCACTGCTGCATTAAAAACGTTAAAGCTACAGCAGATGTGGGATTAAATAGCCAAGAGAAGAACTTCCACCTCAATGTTTACATGTCCGTTTTTGTTTTCTTGAACTGTCTTGTTTGGAGCAGTTTCCTCAACTCTTCTGATTTCTGAAATGTATGTCGATTTATGCTAATTAGTTCATCATCTGCAAACCTTGGAGGAATTATACTGTCAGTATAATTCCTCCAAGTGCAAACAGAGGTTCATCAAAAATACTATTTATGACAAGTTAGCAAAAGGGAGGATAATGAAACTAGCAGAACAAAACATGATAGGTTACAGGAACAAATGAACAAGAGATTGGCATACCTAAAAAAATCACGTCATTTTCAGATGACTAGGGATTTCGGAAGACATGATATCATTTTCTACGTTAAACACAGCTTCTCCTGTCAAAGACTTCTCTCTAAAACACTGGAATGTCTGGGATGCAAAAGGTAGCAGCAAGAATTAGTAAGGGAATAGAGCGTATGAACTGTATCAACATGCAACTCCAATCTGGCATTCTGATTATAAGCTGACGTTTGCGATCTCAAATGAGTATGATGCTGATAAAAACAAGCATAATGCAGGAATGATGAAGTATCGCCTCTGCCTGTGACACATAGCTAGTTAGGTACAGAAATTAAGAAAATGTAACGAAAAATTGACTTTAGTTGCAAGTGTAGGTGAAAAGCAGGTGGAGCACATACATTGACTTGTTAGCAGAAAATGGAACAGGATTGAAATGAAAAGACATGCTGTCCAATACTCCAAATGGTAGTATTTCCATAGTGAAAAACAGTGGGAGCATGGTTCATTGAAGTAAGAGCCAGATTATACACTACATTGTACTTGGTGGTACGAGGTAGAGCTGTTCCTTCAATTGATCATCACCTGACTGATCACAAGTGGAGATACTGCTTTTTACAACTGGAGGGCAGACCGGGAGGGCAGAATGGACGAAAAGCAAAAATGTTGAGAATTGTAATGAAAAGAATTATTCAGCAGTAACGAAAATAAAAGTTTGACAACATGTCATGACTGACAGATGGTATACAGTGAGTAAATGTTCATGCATAAGCCAGTTTTGTAGCCAGTTTTGGTGTTAACGTATACCTGTTTCCTCCACGCCTGTTTTGACTGGTACTCCTGCCTGGCGAGGGCGATCTGGACCCACTTTGGGACGTCTGGGATCAGAAAGTCGAGGGTCGATTTGAAGAACATCACGACGTGCTGCAATTTATGAGAAGGTCAGATGATCAGAGGGTGACAGAATGGTCAATTATAGCAAGTCAATCATGGAGAATTAAGTATCTATCAATCCCAGAAGGGTCCAATGTTGAAATGCTGCACTTGGAACTCGATTCTTGCATTTTTGCCGGATTTAGAGAAAAAAACACGATTCTCACCTCGACAGCCACGAGAATAAGGACTAGTTTGACTGGACCGACCGACGGAACTAAAGCTTGGACGAACGGAGACAAACCAAGCAAGGCACAGTTTGTGATGACAGCAAGAACCCCCATCAATTCAAACGCGAGCTGGAAATAAAAGAAAGGGATGTGCATCTTCCCTTGTGATTATAAGCCTTTTGCTGCTGAAAATAAATCTTGAGGAGGACAGAGTCACCACGCCCAGGCATATCTAGAGTGTTGCGTGAAAGGGCAGGTTTGTCAGGCACTGAACGGACCAGGTACACCCTAAGTAGGCTATGGGTGTCCAGGCAAGACTGCCCAGGGGAATGGCTCACACATAGCTTGGAAGTGCCTGGCCCACATCCTAGAAATTGACAAGAGACTCTGTATCTCACCTGCCACGCCCCGATGCCACATGCAGGTTTAGAGAACGGACGCTGGAAGAGTTTACAGATCTTGAGTGCGTCTGTTCTGATCTCCATCATGTTGTTGATGAACGCCCAGATGGCGGCCGAGGGGAAGACCGAGGAGAAGAGAAAAACGTAGCCGAACTGGAGGAAAATCTCAAGGTACTCGTCTAAAACACCCTGAAAATAAACAAACCACGTCAGGCACATTATGATAAGGTAAACACTCACAGAGTTAAGCATAAGGGTTTGTTAGACTCACCTCAGAAGGGGCCATTTTCCTCTCAATGTCAGCCTGATGACCTGTTTCAGGGCTCAGGAGTTTCTGGCCAAGGGTCACAGGGTTCAATCTCTTGATCCCCTTGAAGCCAGCCTGGACAGTCTTCTTAAGTTCCTCCCCATATTTGATTGTTAAGAAGGGGATCAAGGACTCCCTGACCTGACCGATTAACTGTTGGATGATCAACAGGGTCATTAAAGTCTGGAAAAGAGACGGTGGTAAAAATCAAGTTCAGTCCAAAATCGGACAGCATTTGTCAGTCCTGAGGATGTGCTTAATAGAGGTTCCACTGTTTATTAAGATGAGATATCAGATCAAGTACATTACCATTCTGAGTTCCTCCATGTTCTGTCGAACAAACGCGATCCAAAACAGCGACATGAAACAGTTGGCAGAATAGAACTGAAACGAAACAGATTTAACATGAAATGAAAAGCTGTACCCCATCACCACGTGTTTCCCACACTCTGGCCTCGATATTGACCGGATCAGTCCAATATGAGATATTTTCAGAATAAAAATGTCTTCTGATACTCACCAAGAGAAGTTTGACGATCAAATGATTGTCAAAAGATGACTGAAGGCGATGATTTTCTGAAATAATTTTGATTTTCAATGAGATCATTCAAAATGGAAAGAAATTGACACTTTATTCTTTAATGGTAAGAGCAATAGACTGGAATTCCACCACAATAATCCGAGACACTCTTAGTTCTTACCCCATTCATTCAGCATGACAGCCAACGGTCTATAAACAGAATTCGCCACGCCAATCATGACGGCATACACAATGCTTGGCAGGAGATTCAGCATTGAATTAGCTGTTGACGGATCTTTCTGGTAGACGGCGTCGGTGTAGTCTTGGGACCAAAAATAAACCATCATCATCAAGAAACAAAAAAGTAGTCCCAAAATCATCACAGGAAGTGTGACGCCGTAGAATTTCAACAGACGTTTCTTCTTTGAGTACTTTGGTTCTGGTTTCCCAGTGATCAGGTTGACGCCCATTTCTCCGTGAAACGCCGCCCGTGGTTCCTCCGTAAGTTTCGTATTCAGCGTACCCCAGACGTAAGCATATTCGGCACTGTTGCGTTTCCACATTTCCAGGAAAAGCGTCACCCAGATGAGATTGAAAACACAGAAAAATGTCTGCTTGAAGACGCCGTCGAGTGAGAAGATGATGTAGAAGATGCTGATCATAGAGGGCGGGATGAGAGCCTTGGTGTAGTGGCCGAGGAACGCGAAGTACATCGCGACCGTCTCTCCAAAATACAGACGAATTTTCTCTGTGAAAATAAAGAAGAAACAATCAGAAACTGTAGAAAGCTGCATCATCATAGAGAGTGGAGTCACTGAACTGTAACATACACTTCAGCACTGAAGTATTTACGATGGGTAAGTGCCCTTCAATGATACAACTAGCAGAAGGCAGTATCTTGTAATCATGTACATGTATTGCGTACCTACAGGTTGCCTGACATGAAACAAGGTCTTCCAACTCCCGAACCATTCTCTTGTGAGGTTATTCAGCTCTTCTTTCTCATGGAGGGGAAAAAGCTGCACCAATAATCCATCGTGTACCATCCTGCCAACTGAAGAGAGAGACGACATCTTAATGTGAAACACGGTAACGTATACAAATAAACTCTGCTTCACACTAAAGTTGACAATGAGTTGCCATAGCGTGATGCACAGCTTTCACACAAAACGTACAGTTACCCTCTACCATCTAAAGGTGAGACAGACTTAGTATTTAGAATTTACCAATGGATTCTCCAGGATAAAGAGGTTTTTTAAATTTGGTATGTCCTGGAAACTGAGAATCAGCTTCTGTTGCCCTGATGTTCTCCAGCTCGTGACAGACGATGCGCTGTTTTTCAGCTGTTGTTAGAAATGTACTTAGCTCGCCTGAAATGGACAAAGAGGGTTGGGGTATAGTGAAAAATTATACTGTTTTGCCATTATGGCCCTAAATTCTGCATGAAAAAGAAGACTTTTTGTCAGTCTTATGGTGGTGGCTGCGGTGGGGGGGGGGGGGGGCTAAATATGACCCTGGACTGGTTACACAGATGTCACATCATTGAAGGTTCTCTCAGTCCCCTCACCTGAGCCTTTGTAATGTTCCAGTTCAGCGAGTGAGAATTCTCTCAGGGTCCCATCAATACATGGTTTCCTAAGCTCCATCAACTCAGCTGCTTCAAGAAGACGATGGACAGTTGCACTTATGTGCATGACAGTTTCCTGAAATACAATTTAATCATGATGAGTTTCAAATAGACCAGAATTTTGGTCATAGACGTCATGATACAACCACGACGGCGTGTATGTATTATTTACACATGACCTCATTTTGACACCGATTTTCATAGTAATTTTCACAGTAAGGTGATTTAGGATATCAGTGAAGTACACTGGCACTTGGATGAAAATCATGTAAGAAACCTACGGGACACTCACCTCTCCATCCTCGTCCGATGCTGTACGTGCCAGCAACTCCGCTCCATCATTGCATCGTGGGTTTTCAACCTTAGATAAGAACCACTTGACACAAGCCGGGTCGACATTGGATGCAAATTCCACAACAACTAAAGTGTTGAATTCGTCGGCGGATTCAGGGACGTGATGGTCAGTGTCTCCCTCTTGATCATGTTGATTGTGATCCGGGACCTCCTCCATGGTAATGTGTCAATCCTAATTAGATTGGATATTTAATTAGCATTTTTCATTTGCCAATCGAGAGAGGCCCTACAACTCTAAACCGTGAAATTTTCGCATGCGTTTTATTTTCGTGGTCATGGGCCGAAACGCGAACTTAAGCAGCACGAAAATACAAACCCTTATGCATTTTCCATTGAATTTTGAAGGTAAACTCAGAAATTAGTCTTCGCGGTTTTCAAAAATGATAAATTCGCCAACTTTTAGCGTTGCGAAAATTTCACGGTTTACAGTAGGCCTACCAGTACGGTAGCCTATGCTGGTTAATCCAAAAGGCCTAACGTAGGCCTGCAAATTAGTAGGTGCCAATCATTGCCAATCAGCCAGTCACAGCCCAGCAGCAGTGTGGCTGTGGGTGGTCATGACTCATGCCGTCATGGTCGCCATGGAACAGCTGTCACCAGTTAGGTATTTTTGCTCGATTGGGAGCAACATCCCAATCGGGATGTTGCACCCAAAGGAGAGGTAAGTTTTCTTCCCAATCCAACGGAAACATCCCAATCGGGAGGTAGATAAATAGAAAAACGTGTTTGCGCAATAGAGTAGGTAAGCATTTGCGCATGCCCAGACGAAGTCTAACAGGAAGAGTCAATCATGCACCATGTGAGTAAAAAAAACCTTGTTGAAATAAATTACCTTCTAGTTTTTATGCCATTTTAAAAGTTTTTCATTCGGATGAAATTGAAATTTATTGAGTAATTGATCAATTTAACAGTTGAGGAGTAGATGTAAAGTAGCAAATACCTTTAAAATGTATGTTTTTTTTTTGAAAAGTAGAGCTAGGAGACGATGAATCTATGGCAGGTGATCACGTGATCAGTTGGTGACGTAGGACCAGTCCAATGATAAAGTCAGTAGCAACATCTCAATTGGGAAGTTTTCCGGTTCGGGCGTTTTGCTGCCAATCGAGCAAAAATACCTAACTGGTCACCACACCAACCACACGTCATAGGCCTGCCATGCCAGGGCCTACACCACCATTGCATGATCTGACGAAACATGCCTAGGCCTGTACGCCTACAATACAACCTGTGCACAACATGAACATGATGTACACACACTACACAGCTACACACACACAGGCGCCTGTGTGTCCGAAATCAGATTCTAAATTTCATGAGGACTCACAAACGACAACATCATTTGCAACTCGTGCTCTACACCGTTCAGCAATCTACTTTTCGGTTGCAATATATCGGGATGTCTAAGGAATCATACACACGTTTTGGGTGCTGGTGGAGTATTTTGAAGTCATAAATGAACCTAAATGTTAAGGAATTGGTCCTCCCTCCGACATCCGAGTTGTGAAGGGAATTCCTGGTTTGAAAACGAGGCTACTTGGGAAACCCGGAAATCACGAATGACCTGACCTTGGTCTTGGAATGTTGGGAACGAGGTGAGTGGTTCGAGTGCGTGTTCCGCGCCCACAACATCCCTTGGCCTGGGGACCAGATCATAGGCCTGGTCCCGCGAGCGCGTACGTAGCACGTGGTAGTGGTGGTGGTCGTGTAGTGGAGCAGACGAGGCAGCAAAAGGGCCTTAAATCAGGAGATAGCTTGCATAGTCCATGGAGGTATAAAATTATACCTCCATGCATAGTCTTATAACAAGACAAAATAGGTATCATTTTGTTCGTTAGGATGTCTACTATATGAATCTGGATGTTATACTCGTGAAATAATAGGGTAACATGTCATTTTAACCCCTTTCTAGTGGCAGTGATTGTTTTAACAGTGAGTCGACTTTCTGACGTTATCATTGACTTTATCATTGGAACCACGATCTGAGCTTTGTACAGGAGAATGGGGACCCGATGTACAGCTAACTTTTGAACGGTAGGCCTATGATTTACACCCCATAAATGTATTACCAACAAATAGAAACATGGTGCCTCGTAACCAAATAAGCATGTTTTTTGTAGTTTTTAACGAGTAACATATTTGGAAATGACATTTTCTGTATTTTGACCAATTTTGCGTTAATTTACCCAAAACAAGTCATTTCTTATTACATAACTACTGAAAACAATTAAAAACATGCTTGTCGGCTTCTTAGGTACCATGTTTCTATCTGTTGGTAATACATTTATGGGGTGTAAATCCCACCGTTCAAAAGTTAGCTGTACATCGGGTCCCCATTCTCCTGTACAAAGCTCAGATCGTGGGTCCAATGATAAAGTCAATGATGACGTCAGGAAGGAGTTAAAATGACATGTTACCCTATTATTTCACGAGTATAACATCTACATTCATATAGTAGACATCCTAAGGAACAAAATGATACCCATTTTGCCTTGTTATAAGACTACGCAAGGTGTGCCAAAAAATTTCTCCCCGATCTGCTCCACTAGTGGGCGGGCGGGCCGGCGTCCACCACGGGTGATGAGTATGGGGACTACCAGTGTGACCATCAGTTCGGTTTATGAGCAATATTTGGTCTTTCCCGCTCAGTCGTTGTCATAATTTTCAGGTTTTGCCGTGCCGTGCCTCTTCGACAACTTTATCAGCGTGAAGCCTAGTTTATACTTCGACGCAAGACCATCGGCGTCCGACGCCCGATCAAATCTGGACGCCAACTTCGCGGAAATGATTCATAAAGCCTAGTTTATACTTCGACGCAAACCCTTCGGCGTCCGACGCTCGACCAAATCTGGACGCCGACTTCGCGGAATTGATTCATAGTCCAGCGTACTTTAGCGACGGCGACCCGGTATGAAACGACTCAAGTAATAAAATACACTGAAAGAAATTTCCTCGTCAGGATGAGTACTTTAGGGTACTAACAGGTCCGTCTCCCAGACGAGTAGAAAGGTACTCATAATGATATTCTATTTCTTCTCATACTGAGTAGATAAATACTCATAATGAGTTGGTAAATATTCTCGTATGGGATGTATGGCTTCTCATATCAAGTACCAAATAGTACTCGTTCTGAGTACTTGGGTACTCAAGGTGAGTAACAGAGGATGCTCACCTGAGTACCATTGGGATACTAATTTTGAGAAGTTTTGGCTCCTCCAAAATGAGCTGCCCCTTTCTTCCACTGTGTGATTGAGTGGGACACTCTTGGCGATCGAAAAACCCTGATCAGGGGACTCTGTTTGGCTGAGTAAGCCGTAACATTTAAGTTACTACAAATACTACAGACGGGAGTCAAGAATTTCTTTCAAGTAAAGTTTATGACATTTGTGGTTCAGATCAGCATCATTTCCGAAAAGTTTAGTATCCACAAAAATAATGAGCGAGGTTTGTTTTACAAACTTTTGTTGTTACCATGTTAGTATTGGAGGCAGCGACATTCTTATATGCCATAACTTTTAGGCACTAGGTTCTCTTTATTTCCATGCTTGATTTTTCGCTTCCACGACTTTTCTGTGGCATCGGGAAATCGTTCTCCATGAAATCGCGTCAGAAGCAGTAGAGTGTTACATTATGTGTCCAAGCTGGTCGACCTACCTCAAACCGCAAGATTTTTTTAGCCCCAAACCATGCAAAAGGTATGAAACCATGCAAAAGGTATGTGTAAGTACTGCACCCTGGGTACTCAAGATGAGACAGAATAAGGTACCTATCGTGCGTACGCTGCAGTACTCATTGTGAGTAGCAAGAGTACTCAAACGTGTTATCCTATGCTATGAGTATAATGGGTAATCAGAATGAGTACATAGAGTACTCTTAATGAGATGAATATAGTATGAGTACCCCAAAGGTACTCAATCTGAGAAGGGATTATTTTTCAGTGTAACAGCCTCGCGATCGGACGCCGACCAAATCGTACGACGGGGTCGGCGTCGAACGCAAGAACGAGCGTCGGTCGCCGGCGATGGTCGTGCGTCGAAGTATGAACTAGGCTATAGGCCTAGCCTATGTGTGTATGGCACTTCGCCAGGCGCGCATTCAAGGGGGCCGCACCCGGCGCACGCACCCCTTTCCGCTCAAATCTGTAAAATTGCCGACCCGGCGTTGAACATTCTGAAATTTGGAACAAATTACATTGTATATTGAAATTCACGTCGCAGATTTCAATGTTTCTAGCACAGCGCGCCCCCTCTTTTCCGAAATCGTGGATCCGCCTCTGTTAAGCTGCGTTTAGCTGACACGCGGTATGCGGATTGCGGAACGCGGAAGCGGAAAATGCAATGCATTTTCGCACACAACATATCTTTCCGCCAGGGTTTCCGCGTCCCTATACCGTATTCCGCGTGTCAGCTAAACGCAGCCTTATTCGTGTTCTTGATGGGGACCTTGTCTCAAATTTTATCCACTAGACTACATGAGGCCGGGGTCGTGTGCACAGACTGGCAAGCACTCATTGCTCGAAATACATGTCTAGGCCTATGTTTTGCTCAACGCCACAGGCGGCACGAGCATCTCAATCGAACCAAAGCAGGTGGCTAGGCCCTAAAAGATTTTCCAGTTCAAACTCGGTGGCTTTTATTATAATTTGCCTGTCCGTATGCTCAACATAAATCAGCGATCTTATTTGCAGGCTGGCCACGTGATCTGTTAGGACTCGCCATGAAAATGACGGAAATATTCTATTATTTCGGATATGGAAGTAACCTCCTGAAGCAAAGGATCCAACTTAAGAATCCGAGCGCTGTCTTTATTACACCAGCGAAACTTGAGGTAGGCCCTAGGCTCAATCTCCTTGACGCAGACTCAGACGGTTTCATTTGGTCCGCTACAAGTGGAGCAACCCAAAACACGAAAAAACGCTGTACCCTGGCAAGTTTTTGAACGCTCTCAATAACTTCTACATGCTCCCGGCTCAAACTAAGAATAACAGGTCATTGTCAGCCCTGTTTGTGTCAACCCCATCTCCATCATATTTTTAGGACTACAAACTCTGCTTTGGTAAGACGAGTGAAAGATGGAGAGGAGCCGTGGCGTCCATTAGTGAGACCCCCGGAGAACATGTTTGGGGGGCCGTCTGGGAGATCAACCAACAGCACAGGGCAACACTGGATGAGTAAGTAATGGGTTGTCAGAGTGGTGTAGTTGAAAGTTGATGTATGTCACCTCAGGTTCTGGGTTCGATGGCCAGACCATAGGGTAGAAAGGGCGACTTTCTTGACAGTGCAGGATTCCTGCTGTGAAATATTTTCAGTGTTGCTCAACCTCAACATGAGATAGGCATGATGCCTTGCTGTATTTAGACCCATCGTCAACTAAATTGCACCATGCAGTCGGGTGTGAAGGGGACACATAACATCCATCTCTTTTGTAAAAAAATGTTTGAAACTGACCTCAAATTTCATCTTATTATGGCACACGGCCACCATCGCCGTGCGCGCCACTCTCCAACCCCAGGGACTAACTACGTTGTCGGTGAATGGACCGATGTACTACGTACATGTACATTTTGTAATGTTTTTTTTGTAGTTTGTTTTGCTGCCGCTAGGTGGCTTCGTCTATACGTCGGCAGTCAAAAGACCACATCCCGTGCTCCTTTAAGTTCTAATATTACACGCTGTTTCCCTCCTCAACAGGCAGGAGAGTGTGTCCCTTGGCTATTACCGTCCGATTGACGTAGATGTTACCTCAGAAGACGGCAGGAAATTCAAATGCATATCATATCAACTGACAACACTTTACGGGCCGAGCGATGACGTCAACGCCCCTCCACCGGACCAACCTTCCCCTCACTATAAAGATGTTATCCTACGGGGTGCAACGCAATGCGCGTTACCTGATGAATATATAAAGAAACTGAAATCTATCAAAGATAACGGATATCGTGGTAGAGTAAAACTTTATGACGAAGTGTTGAAAACCATTGACGAATTGCCCAGTTCTTTGTGATGTTAACAGAAATCGTAGACTTTCATAAACGGTAGTACATCTAGTTCTTTGTGTCGATATACATGACACTCTACTCTCACTTACCTGTCCCATTCCTGAACTCGGAAAAAACGGACTAATCCTAAGTTGAAGATAATGGGGTGGGGGTATGGTCAGAAAGAGTAATGTCCTGTCCACTTACTTATCGCACGCTGTCATTCTTTGCCAGGCTCGGGAGTGGGACATCTTCAACTTAGGATTTTGTCATTTTTTCTGAGTTCAGGAATGGGACAGGTAAGTGGGAGTCTAGATACGTACCAGAACTGGATTGCCGGTTTCTTTCCTGATAGCTTACTCCGGCTAGTTCTTTCTATCGATACCAAAATTGTTGTTGACCAAGTGGATTCCCTTGTTCTCTGTTCTCCTACCAGAAATGGATTCCTCGTTGTTCTCAGTACGAATACCAGAGAAATGGGTTACCTATTCTTCATGTCAATAAAACTGACCATGCCCGTTTTGGTGGTCAGAGTCCTTGATGAGCATGTCTGGACGTCAGCCATGTCAGCAGCGAATATGTTTCAAAAGCTGGGATACACTTGTTGCAATAATGTCAGTCCACTGTTAGTGTTAATTGTTTTAAATCATATCTTTTCTTTTATTGCAATTTATGTGTACAATTTTCAATTTGTAGATTATGACATAATATACGTACATTTGGTGATTTATTTTCTGGCTTCCATCAGCTTACAAAGGTTTCATTCGTTCACACTGAACATGGTAAAAAGACTGGAACTGAAGCTGGGACGAGCGCACCATCATTCGGAACTTCCGAAGGCAACTGCTCGGCAATCCTATCACGACTGCAAAGACTCACTGTAGGCCGCTCATGCGTGGCAAGGGGAATGCGAATATCATTCAGGATTCAACTTGCGAGACGAGGCCATTCTAAGTCACGTGATGCTCACCCTTTGCTGAACGTCTTGCACGTCTTGCATGGAAAAAGAGCAAGATATCAAAACGGAAGACCCAAAGGACGAGGAAAACGAGAATGGAAACGAGAATAATGGAAACGACCGCAATAATGGCCGTCTTTAATATCCTGTCGGGTTTCTTGAGGTCTGGAACTAAAGAAAGGCAACAGTGTCAAAAAACAATTGTCGATATAGTCTCGCGCAACTATTGTCTTCCACGCTCGCAGGAGGGAACTGCCGGGTTTGTCGCCGGAAGGGACGGGTCCCCCAGAGATGTCGACACAGCATCCATCAGGATCCCAGCCCCACGCCCAGATACATATCGGACCAGTTCTCCCTCATATTCAAATCGCACCCCATAGGGGAATCTCAATGTTTCGCCCCCGTAATTTGGCTCTTTCCTCACGCCATTCAACCGATGCTGACCCCTTTTTGCGACTAAGGGCGCTTTGACTCATACTTCCCCTTGAATGGCGCCGTGATGACTCCGTGGGGTAGACACAACATCATATTTCACCATTCACCACCATGCTGCAGTATTTACCTTTTCCGAGTTGTAGCTGTATAGTTCTGTCTGTGTGCTGACCGCCATTGAAACCCCTACAGCAGTATTTCCCCGAGTCGGCATCTGTGATGTTAGTTATGATGAGATCATTCACAATCAGCTGTAATTTAGGATGATCTTTGGATCTGAAAACCAGTGAAAATCAGTTTGTAGGCAAGTTCACGGAAAAGTGTTGCGACGCGCATCCTCGCACCCTGGGTCTTCACAAACGCTCCCCTCTTCGCACCGTTTTCTGTATTAAGGAGGCTACGACCATAAATGACATGAGATTCTCAGAATGAGCGGTGTGCGATACCTCTGAACAATGTTTTCTGGTGGTCCGCCTCTGTCGCCGCGCATACATTCAATTTTTTTATAACTTACTCAAAATCTTGTTGAATGCTGTGGCGGAATAATTCGTGTGCACATGATTTCGGATTTGAGCTGTTCACTTTATACCAGTTGACGCGTAGAAAGTCCGGGAATGCGTTGCACCGCTTTGGCCCAAACGATACCAGGCAACGTGCGGTAAAATTCGCCCCGAGTTTTTCGTAATACGTCACGTTGATGTCGGTGGGTTGTACAATCACTGGTTTGTTATAGCATGTCGAACAATCTGAAGAAAGGAAACCCTGCTAAAGGACCGTTTCCACATGAGCGTAGATCTACTACGCTGCGTGATTCGTTAAATCATTTGTTATTTTTTTATTTTTTCTTAATTGTTTTCAGTTGTTATGTAATAAGAAATGACGTTTTTATGTTAATTAACACAAAATGGGTCAAAATACATAAAAACGCCGTTTCCAATAACGTAACCAGTTAAAAATTACTAAAAACATGCTTATATGATTACGAGGCACCATGTTTCTATCTGTTGGTAATACATTTATGGGGTGTAAATCCAACCATTCAAAAGTTAGCTGTACATCGGCTCCCATTCTCCTGTACAAAGCTCAGTCGTTGCGTCAGCTGACGTCCAATGATAAAGTCAGTTGCAAAAATTCAAACGTGATTTTCTTAAAACGCTCAAGGGTGCCAGAGTGGCACCCGGCGGATTCTGAATCTCTGTCATTTGGAGATATACGAAATGCCCAAAAAATGCTGTTATCCAAAAATCGACACTTTTTCGTTCTGCGTCCAGACTAATTAGCTTAAAGTCAATTTATGAAACAGGCCCCTGGTCAACTACTACTCACCCATTATGTTTACATTATAAATGTGTTCAATCCTTTGTTTGTCTGATACAACTTCGCACTTGTATTTCCCAGCGTCTTCTTCCTTTATTTTCTTCAAAAATAGGTGCTGTGTACAAAACAAATCAACATATACTTTTTACCAAAATAAAGCATGTGGTATCGTCGTCGACCCCCCCCCGATTCATGATGTCGGTGAGGCTACATCACGTGACGTTGAGGCGTGAGCACGAAGCATATTCCACGATCGCCCGCTAGGTGGGTTTATCCAGATGGACACTCAGGATCCTCGAGCTACTCGAGCTACGTGCTGAGGGCAGAAATTCAGGTGGCCAATGAAAACGCATCCTCCGTTCACATGATCAAGATGGCGGCCCCAGCGAAATGGCAGACGTGCATGAAACGGAAGACACTGAATTGTAAGAAATGGCGTCCTCTGCCATTCTGCTGGAGGCCACCATCTTGGAATCATGTGAACGGAGGATGCGTTTTCATTGGCCACTTGTATTTCTGCCCTCAGCGCGCAGCTGAGAATTAGCGCGCACACGGTGAGTTTTTCGCCTCGCGAGGCGAAAAACATCCAAGTTTGATATTCGCCTCAACGGTTTTCACAGGCATTGGGATAATCAATAGGCCATTGTATTGTTAAACCATCGAAGGATTATCCAAAGCCCTGTGAAAACCGCACCGCTCGCCGGAAACCGCCGCGGAATCAGCTATAGTGGAAACGGGCCTTAACGCAGCGTAAAACGCTCATGTGGAAACGAGCCTTTAAGGCTCTTTTCCACAGACGCGTTTAACGCTTCGTGATGCGTCAATTCTTTTGTTATTTTCCGCTGCTCTGCTTCCAAACAATAGGCGAAGCGTCAAAACGCTCACGCTACCGCTTCTGTGGAAACGAGCCTTAAAGGTCTCGGGCCACTTGTGCGTTTTGCGCTGCGTGATGCGTCAAATCTTTTGTTAGGAAGCAGAACGGCGGAAAATAACAAAAGATTTGACGCATCACGCAGTGCAAAACGCACAAGTGGCCTGAGACCTTTAGACCGCTTGCGATAACGCCTGGTGTGCTGCCCGTTTACCTGCGCTCCCTGGTCTCCGCTATCAAGGCTCCCTTCGACTCCATTCCAGGGGAAGGTCTCCCATTGAGACGCTCCCGACACTTTCCGACTCCATGTTATACGCGAGTATCCAGTTGCACAGCACCAAAATGATTTAAACCTCTTAGCGCATCTAATCGTTGTGTTTTCATGGCTTTTGGTCCAATTCAGCGCAGCTGTTGGATCTGAAAAACGCGGCGAGTAAAACTGATGAGACGAGTGGTGACCACACCCCATTCACAATGCTTTACAGTACTGCAGAACACCCCGAGTGATTCAAATGTGGATAAATTGGTATTCACCGTGGTTTCATCGGATGATAGGCCGAATCGCCGTTTGTCACCCTCCTGTCGCAGGGTTCATTTACACAATGTCCCTCTTCATCCACTCACATAGCCTTGTGTGCGAGCGTATGGAGAGACAGAGGCCCTGCTGTGGGAGGATGTCGCTTGTCAGCGTCTTTCCAATGGCAAGCGCAAGCACCTCCCCAAGCGTGTACAGCAAATAATGGTGAAATCAATCCGAACCCTACATGATTACGTCACAAATCGGTACTGCCATCGTCACAAATCGGTACTGCCAGCGTCACAAATCGGTACTGCCAGCGTCACAAATCGGAAGTGTGCTGCCAACTCTTCAATGATCGGAAGGAAAAAGTAGCTTCTTCACATTCGAATAAGGAAAAAGGAGCCACATTCACGTACCCGTCAATGATATACTTATACTAGTACTTACCGTTCTTTTTACAACGATATAACTGGGCTGAAAGGATATCCAGGCAACAGAAAAGGAAGATCACTGCAGTAGTTGGTGCAGTCATTGCAGGCACGTTGGACGCCCAACATTATCGCCATGAAAATGCCAAGTGCTGAATAAAACGGACGTAACATCAACTTCCAAGTACATGCACACGTACATGTAATCGTTCCGTTCTCGGAAGAGGTGAGATGAAATGAGGACAACGGTGGAGGAAAGAGGAAGCTCTTGCAGCATTAAATTTGTTGTTCGCTCGTGTGCTAAATGTTGATTGAATTTTCCATCGACGGAACTCTACGGGAATTGGTGGGGTTGGGGCAGGTCGGTTATGTCGGTGCGGCTTTGGGTGTCACTCAGCTGTTCTTTTCCAAAGCTCAAGGTTGCTTGCATTCAACCTCGGCGTTTCTGTGGACCTAAATACCACTGTTATACATTATTATGATTTCCCCCAACAATGATACATTTACGTAAATGTATTGTTGGGGGACATCCTAATATCGGGGGCATTAGATTCTATTACACACCGGCATGAAACCGGTCTGCCAGGTGTTTCTGTGTGTCCCTTTGTTGCTTTGGAAACACACGCAGATAGTCACAGATGGGGAACACTGAATGAAAATGTCCAGGGACATTGTGCTCACCTCTGAGGATCAGTACAGATAAGATAAAGCTGAATACACCAAGAAGTATTTTTATGATCTGATCAGTATTATCAGTCAGTGACATAAACTCAGGCGATGGCGGCCAGAAGGAGTACGATTTCTGAATCTGCATACAAGTGGTATTTGTGAACAAACTGCTTTCCTTTAGGTAGGCCCTACCGTATATAAAAGCGGAAATGAAAGCTGGGAATCCCAACATCAGCCTTATTTTTATTTTCCAATGCAAGCCGTCTGTATACACTCATGGAAGAAGGTAAAGGGCCTGTCACACTGAAGTAGTTCTCAAAACGTCCTGCCCCGTCCTAAAAAAATCGTAAAACGGGCTAGAACGTGTAACCCTTGGCCAAATAATGCTTCGATGTTCTGGAGCACCCTTCCCGTCCAATGTAAAAAGACTGTAAAAAGTTGCCACTACGTCCACTCCGTTCGCACACAGCCCGTTCGGCAAAGTTTTCAAGAACGTACTGAGGACTAGCTCAGTGTGATGGGGGTATTAGTGGATAATGTTTATGTACCTTACTGATGAAGTATGCATACTTTTGGGTTGTAACTCTCAGAAACCTGGCCCAAAACACACATCTCATTATGTCCTGGAGAAAATTTCACGAAAAAATGAAAGTCATGAAAATATCACCATTTCAAATTATAGTTTCGAAATCCCCATTTACTCTCGAGTCCATTTACGAACTCCCCTTTTACTTTTTTCAATCCATGAGTATCCATCTATGCATGACTGCAAGTTTATGAGTCCAAATGGCCGCAAATAGCCGAGGTATAGGCCTTAGAAGCTGTAATTGTTAATTTCGTCAGCGACACCAATAGTTTCTTGAATTTCAAGAAGGGGTATCTGTACGTCCCTTGCATAAGTTCATGGTGTTGAAGATAGTCCTTATGATACGCTATAATGTCTCTTCTGGTATTCCAATGTGAATTTAGTTCTGTCTCTTAAAGCTTTGGCTGACAGCGGACCACTCTACAGAAGCGTCCATCGGATGTTTTCTGAAATGAACAGTAAGAAAAACTGATTATTTGTAGCTTCAGGAAGTAGACCATCAAGGAATCACGTCTCATTATCTAACGGAACTTTCACATTTGTCAAACTTCTTTGTAAAGAAGCGAAAATAAATGTCAAAAGTAGGCCTATGTTCCAGTTGTACAATCATGTAGGCCTACAGGCTAATTGCTGGGAAGGAGATAACGACAAGACAACTTGGGTATTCAGGTGGAATTTGGTCGCTAGTGACGAGGTCAGGTCAGGTTGGCAGAAAATATTAAAATATCTTGTGATCTTTCGTTGTTGGCATGTCTGCTTCGTTGTGGAGTCCTCGATCTATAAACATGATCTAAAGATGAGTTTCGCAAGCAGCCATCTTGAAAATATTAGGTCATCGTCATGGTGATTCCCGCACTGGGAATGGGAGAACCAATCATCTGTCACTCTGGAAGAACGTCCCCATGGTGACGACCTATAGTTTTGGCAAGATGGCTGCCAGGGAATGATTGATCTACTAGTATTTGTTACCTGTGGCTTCTGGGCCATCAAGGATCCTGTAGCTACACTGTGTCAGGTCAAGATCGGCGTCAAATGTCTTGAAGATGTCTCGGCCGTCCCAGTTACCATCTGACACCTGCTGAACTAGTCCTTTTGGTACGTTCACTTCGATAACTTTCTCAATCCTACTGGCGTTGTTGGTGAGGAGCCTCCTCATGTTCTTGCCGGCTGAAAGAAAACGCCAGAGTGACGTCACAGCCGAAAGCCGGTCGCTGAGGTCACACCAATAAATGACCACACGAGGTGCCAGAACTGACCCTCCCCCACCTGAAAGACCCCCTCCCCCGGTGCCCCACTTCAGAGACTGGTAGGCCATTTTTTTAAATTTTACTTACGTGTACCGCCATCATAGTTGTTCATCAGTATCTCCAATTTTGAAATCTGGTTTGGTGGTATTCGTGTGAGGTATGCACCCTTTCCAAAGGCGGCATCTCGCCGTGTGTCCGTCGACGAGGCGATTCGTTTTTCCCTATCGATGGCCTCGGCCCCTTCTTTACTGGTGTAGTGATACAGGGTAATGGTGCCGTCGGCATTTTCGTCTTCTGAAAAGTTGTTGCCCATATTTCTAACCTGAGTGATCGAAATCGGATTTTACACCTTTCCAACTGCGATTTCCCGTCGTATAACCAAGCTCTACTCTGTATGTATGAAATAAGCACACGACCGACTCTCTGAACTTAGCTTATCTCAGTCTGACACTCGTATTTGAATTGTCTTAGAAAATGGAAATGAAAGATGGGAATCCCCAGCATCACTAGGTTCGATCGATGATGACAGGCATTCAGCCTCCAGCACAGCATTAAAGATAATGTATCACGATCGACTTCATTGTTTACATTCAATGTTTGTAAACATGTGTTATTTTGGACTTTTGGGACATGCCAACCCACCAAAATGAATACATTGGAATCAACCGAATTTATAGAGGGGCATGTCATCAACAAATTACATGTACTCATAAGACAAAGAAAGCCTGGACATAAACAAACAAAATGTAAATAAACAATGAATTTCCTGGCCCGCGAAAATATCCGTGATACATTATCTTTAACGCTCTCAAGGTACACTCTTTCGCAGTGTCTTCTCACTCATACCTATCGTTCTATAGGTAGGCTATGAGTGAGAAGACACTGCGAAAGGAGTGTACCAAACAATAGATAAACGTAGTCGTATGGACTAACCGGGCGCTTGCAGAAGCTCTCTATTGTCGCCCAACATGCGATCTACATGCTGCCTTGTTACGTAGCCCTATCAACTAAATTGCATCATCGTTGGTTGTGGAGGGGACACATAACATCCCTCTCTTTTGTAAAAAAAATGTTTGAAACTGACTATGTTCTAATCGACACTGTTTCCCTCCTCAACAGGCAAGAGAGTGTGTCCCTTGGCTATTACCGTCCGATTGACGTCGATGTTACCTCAGAAGACGGCAGGAAATTCAAATGCATATCATATCAACTGACAACACTTTACGGGCCGAGCGATGACGTCAACGCCCCTCCACCGGACCAACCTTCCCCTCACTATAAAGATGTTATCCTACAGGGTGCAACGCAATGCGCGTTACCTGATGAATATATAAAGAAACTGAAATCTATCAAAGATAACGAATATCGAGGTAGAGTAAAAGTTTATGACGAAGTGTTGAAAAGCATTGACGAATTGCCCAGTTCTTTGTGATGTTAACAGAAATCTTAGACTTTACGGTAGTAGTTCTTTGTGTCGATATACTCTAAACTCTCATTAAACTGTCCCATTCCTGAACTCGGAAAAAATGGACTAATCCTAAGTTGAAGATAATGGGGTGGGGGTATGGTCAGAAACAGTAATGTCCTGTCCACGTACTTGCCCACTCCCGAGCCTGGCAAAGAATGGCAGCATGCGATATCTTCAACTGCGGGGCGGTTTACACCAGGTTGCACCAAGTTGCAAGTTGCTGCAACCTGCAACTTGTTGCAGTCCATACCTGTGACGTTTACACATTGCAACATCCAGAGCGATACGTTTGCAGAAGTTCGCAACAAGTTGCAGGAATTTTGGCGGGAATCCTTTGTTCGGCAGTCGTCATTTTGGCTTTATTAGACGTCACATGATTTTTTGCTGTATTCTCATTGGCCAGCGACGTGCAACTTGTTGCAACTTCACCAGAAAATAGGATCTGGATCCTAATTTTGCAACAAGTTGAGCAGTAGTTATTTGCAACAAGTTATGCCCGTTTACACATGCAACTTTGATGAAATTTTTGGTCTCGTCAGGTTTATGCAACAAGTCGAATACCAGAGAAATGGGTTACCTATTCTTCATGTCAATAAAACTGACCATTCCCGTTTTGGTGGTCAGAGTCCTTGATGAGCATGTCTGGACGTTAGCCATGTCAGCAGCGAATATGTTTCAAAACCTGGGATACACTTGTTGCAATAATGTCAGTCCACTGTTAGTGTTAATTGTTTTAATTCACATCTTTTCTTTTATTGCAATTTATGTGTACAATTTTCAATTTGTAGATTATGACATAATATACGTACATTTGGTGATTTATTGTCTGGCTTCCATCAGCTTACAAAGGTTTCATTCGTTCACACTGAACATGGTCAAAAGACTGGAATTGAAGCTGGGACGAGCGCACCATCATTCGGAACTTCCGAAGGCAACTGCTCGGCAATCCTATCACGACTGCAAAGACTCACTGATACGGCGCTCATCCGTGGCAAGGGGAATGCGAATTTCATTCAGGATTTGACTTGCGAGACGAGGCCATTCTAAGTCACGTGATGCTCACCCTTTGCTGAACGTCTTGCATGGATAAAGAGCAAGATATCAAAACGGAAGACCCAGAGGACGAGGAAAACCAGAATGGAAATGAGAATAATGAAGACGACCGCAATAATGGCCGTCTTTAATATCTTGTCGGGTTTCTTGAGGTCTGGAACTAAAGAAAGGCAACAGTGTCAAAAAACAATTGTGGATATAGTCTCGCGCAACTATTGTCATCCACGCTCGCAGAAGGGGACAACTGCCGGGTATGTCGCCGGAAGGGACCCCGCCCCATCAGGATCCCAGCCCCACGCCCAGATACATATCGGACCAGTTCTCGCCCCCTAATATTCAAATCGCACCCCAAAGGGGAATCAATGTTTCGCCCCCGTAATTTGGCTCTTTCCTCACGCCATTCAACCGATGCTGACCCCCTTTTTGCGACTAAGGGCGCTTTGACTCATACTTCCCCTGCAATGGCGCCGTGATGACTCCGTGGGGTAGACACAGCATCATATTTCACCATTCACCACCATGCTGCAGTATTTACCTTTTCCGAGTTGTAGCTGTATCGTTCTGTCTGTGTGCTCACCGCCATTGAAACCCCTACAGCAGTACTTCCCAATGTTGGCCTCTGTGATGTTAGTTATGATGAGATCATTCACAATCAGCTGTAATTTAGGATGATCCTTGGATCTGAAAACCGGTGAAAATCAGTTTGTAGGCAAGTTCACGGAAAAGTGTTGCGACGCGCATCCTCGCACCCTGGGTCTTCACAAACGCTCCCCTCTTCGCACCTTTTTCTGTATTAAGGAGGCTACGACCATAAATGACATGAGATTCTCAGAATGAGCGGTGTGCGATGGTCCTAGGACAAAACGTACCCGGACAAAATGTACCCGGACAAAAGGTACTGGACAATAGGTACCCAGACAAAATGTACCTAGGACAAAAGGTACCTAGGACAAAAGGTACCTAGGACAAAAGGTACCGATTTAATTGTTTTATTTTTTTCTCAGTTCTAACCCCCTGCGATTAGAAATGACGTGGTCAGATGACCCAAAGACGAACGCCCATTCAGTATTGCAAGCTTTTCAGATATTATGCTCATTGTGGATTCATGGGTATCAAAATATGATCCTCTACATACCCACATGGGTGTACTTGAGCACAGGAGCGCAATGAAAACCCATGCTCTGGGAGGATGTTCTACTTGAACATCACATCAGCCTGTAACAGATCAAAAGCAGGGATCCTTGTAAGTTACACAAGAAAAGAATTTCCTCTTTCCCTTTAATGCTGCTCTGGAATAAAGCAACCAGTGCCATGAATGCTGCCCCCACCTCACAAATGGACTCCACGGATTCAATTGAAAAAAAATTGACAAAACTCCGTCTCTTGGTTAGGAAGAAATAGCACTTTCAGTGATTTGGGTTTTGGCCCCCTCTAGTGGCAAAGGGCACAGCATTAGCCCTGCTGGGTCTTCACAGGAAAAAAATCAACTCGAGTGGAGACTCAGAGTCTCACTTTAGGGACAAAATGGTTTGAAATACTTTTTGACTCAAAATGAAACAAAAATATTTCGGCGCAAGACAATGACACCTAGTTCCGAGAGAAAATATTTCGGGTTGAGATACTGACAGTCTCGACCTGAGAGAAAATATTTTACGCCGAGATGTCATTGTCGCGGGCCGAAATATTTTCTGTTTCATTTTGAGTCAAAAAGTGTTTCGAACCAATTTGTCCCTAAAGTCAGACTCTGAGTTTCCACTCAAGTTGATTTTTTTTCTGTGTTGCGGCCAAGCGGGCTAAAAAAGAACCCGCACAACTCCTCCCATTCGAGGACAAGTCATCCCCAGGACAACTCACCCGTTGGGTTCAGGCAACGCGGGAGGTGAGAACTAAGATAAATAGCATGAAATATTAAATCGGTACCTTTTGTCCTAGGTACATTTTGTCCGGGTACCTTTTGCCCTAGGTACGTTATGTCCTAGGTACGTTTTGTCCCGGTACCTTTTGTCCGGGTACATTTTGTCCCAGGTACGTTTTGTCCTAGGTACATTTTGACCTAGGTACACTTTGTCCTAGGTACCTTTTGTCCTAGGTACCTTTTGTCTGGGTACCTTTTGTCCGGGTACCATTTGCCCGGTAGATTTTGTCCTAGGTACGTTTTGTCCGGGTACGTTTTGTCCTGTCACCGTGTGCGATACCTCTGAACAATGTTTTCTGGTGGCCCGCCTCTGTCGCCGCGCATACATTCAATTTTTTTATAACTTACTCAAAATCTTGTTGAATGCTGTGGCGGAATAATTCGTGTGCACATGATTTCGGATTTGAGCTGTTCACTTTATACCAGCTGACGCGTAGTAAGTCCGGGAAAACGTTGCACCGCTTTGGCCCAAACGATACGAGGCAACGTGCGGTGAAATTTGCCCCGAGTTTTTCGTAATACGTCACGTTGATGTCGGTGGGTTGTACAATCACTGGTTTGTTATAGCATGTCGAACAATCTGAAGAAAGGAAACCCTGCTAAAGGCCCGTTTCCACATGAGCGTACTACGCTGCGTGATTCGTTAAATCATTTGTTATTTTTTTATTTTTTCTTAATTGTTTTCAGTTGTTATGTAATAAGAAATGACGTTTTTATGTTAATTAACACAAAATGGGTCAAAATACATAAAAACGCCGTTTCCAATAACGTAACCAGTTGAAAATTACTAAAAACATGCTTATATGATTACGAGGCACCATGTTTCTATCTGTTGGTAATACATTTATGGGGTGTAAATCCAACCATTCAAAAGTTAGCTGTACATCGGCTCCCATTCTCCTGTACAAAGCTCAGTCGTTGCGTCAGCTGACGTCCAATGATATTAAAGTCCGAAGTGGTTATTTGCACAGCTAACTGCTGTGTATGCAGTACGAATATTTTCTTGCATGCACAAAGTCAGTTGCAAAAATTCAAACGTGATTTTCTTAAAACGCTCAAGGGTGCCAGAGTGGCACCCGGCGGATTCTGAATCTCTGTCATTTGGAGATATAC
>NMRB01001878.1:85543-97735 GCA_002633025.1 Notospermus geniculatus | reverse complement strand
CCCCCGATTCATGATGTCGGTGAGACTACATCACGTGACGTTGAGGCGTGAGCACGGAGCATATTCCACGATTCCCCGCTAGGTGGGTTTATCCGGATGGACACACACAGGATCCTTGCGCTATTCGAGCTACGTGCTGAGGGCAGAAATTCAGGTGGCCAATGAAAACGCATCCTCCGTTCACATGATCAAGATGGCGGCCCCAGCGAAATGGCAGACGTGCATGAAACGGAAGACACTGAATTGTAAGAAATGGCGTCCTCTGCCATTCTGCTGGAGGCCACCATCTTGGAATCATGTGAACGGAGGATGCGTTTTCATTGGCCACTTGTATTTCTGCCCTCAGCGCGCAGCTGAGAATTAGCGCGCACACGGTGAGTTTTTCGCCTCGCGGGGCGAAAAACATCCAAGTTTGATATTCGCCTCAACGTCTTGCGAGGCAGAAAAGTCACAAAAAAATACGCGCACACAACGAGCTATTTGCTGAGCAAACGGTCTCGACTGAAGTTTTGCTCGACAGATAGCTCCACAGTTGCGGCAAGCTTCGCTGCGTCAAACTCGTGTATCGCAGGCCGGAGTGGATAAAAGTTTCCATTTAGGTATCATACCTAAATAGAATTAGGTACTACTATACCTAAATCAACCAACCAACCACATGCCAGGAATGGTACTCAAATCGATTTAGGTATGGTACCTAATTCCTGGCATGTGGTTGGTTGATTTAGGTATAGTACCTAATTCTATTTAGGTATGATACCTAAATGGAGACTTTTGTCCACTCCGGCCTGCGATACTCGTGTGCGGCAGGCTTTATGACGCTTCGCCCATTTTATTTTTGTTATTTTCCGCCGCTCTGCTTCCAAACAATGGGCGAAGCGTCATATTTTAGACCGCTTGCGATAACGCCTGGTGTGCTGCCCGTTTACCTGCGCTCCCTGGTCTCCGTTATCAAGGCTCCCTTCGACTCCATTCCAGGGGAAGGTTTCCCATTGAGACGCTCCCCACACTTTCCGACTCCATGTTATATGCGAGTATCCAGTTGCACAGCACCAAAATGATTTAAACCTCTTAGCGCATCTAATCGTTACGTTTTCATGGCTTTCGGTCCAATTCAGCGCAGCTGTTGGATCTGAAAAACGCGGCGAGTAAAACTGATGAGACGAGTGGTGACCACACCCCATTCACAATGCTTACAGTACGGCAGAACACCCCGAGTGATCTTCGGGGGTGAGACTCATCAACAATTTCCTCCGCACGGTGACGCCAGGCTTACACCTTTGCCACCAAGCACCCTCATCACCCTGCGCTTTAGCGCAGGTCATATTTATNTTGAAGACGCCGTCGAGTGAGAAGATGATGTAGAAGATGCTGATCATAGAGGGCGGGATGAGAGCCTTGGTGTAGTGGCCGAGGAACGCGAAATACATCGCGACCGTCTCTCCAAAATACAGACGAATTTTCTCTGTGAAAATAAAGAAGAAACAATCAGAAACTGTAGAAAGCTGCATCATCATAGAGAGTGGAGTCACTGACCTGTAACATGCATTTTAGCGTTGAAATATTTATGATGGGCAAGTGCCCTTCAATGATACAACTAGCAGAAGGCAGTATCTCGTAATCATGTATTGCGTACCGACAGGTTGCCTGACATGAAACAAGGTCTTCCAACTCCCGAACCATTCTCTCGTGAGGTAATTCAGCTCTTCTTTCTCATGGAGGGGAAAAAGTTGCACCAATAATCCATCGTGTACCATCCTGCCAACTGAAGAGAGAGACGACATCTTAATGTGAAACACAGTAACGTATACAAATAAACTCTGCTTCACACGAAAGTTGACAATGAATTGCCATAGAGTGATGCACAGCTTTCATACAAAACGTACAGTTACCCTCTACCATCTAAAGGTGAGACCGACTTAGTATTTAGAACTTACCAATGGATTCTCCAGCATAAAGAGGTTTTAATTTGGTATGTCCTGGAAACTGAGAATCAGCTTCTGTTGCCCTGATGTTCTCCAGCTCGTGACAGACGATGCGCTGTTTTTCAGCTGTTGTTAGAAATGTACTTAACTCGCCTGAAATGGACAAAGAGGTTTGGGGTATATACAGTGGAACCTCTCTATTAAGGACACCTTCGGGACTGACAAATGCTGTCCTTAATTGAGAGGTGTCCTGATTATAGAGGTCGAAATGAATAGAAATGACCAGTTTGGGACTGAAAATCGCTGTCCTGATTAGAGAGGTGTCCTCCTGGCAGAGGTGTCCGCTAAGGGAGGTTCCACTGTAGTGAAAAATTATACTATTTTGCCATTATGGCCCTAAATTCTGCATGAAAAAGAAGACTTTTTGTCAGTCTTATGGTGGTGGCTGCGGTGGTGGGGGGGGGCCTCTAAATATGACCCTGGACTGGTTACACAGATGTCACATCATTGAAGGTTCTCTCAGTCCCCTCACCTGAGCCTTTGTAATGTTCCAGTTCAGCGAGTGAGAATTCTCTCAGGGTCCCATCAATACATGGTTTCCTAAGCTCCATCAACTCAGCTGCTTCAAGAAGACGATGGACAGTTGCACTTATGTGCATGACAGTTTCCTGAAATACAATTTACATGTAATCATGATGAGTTTCAAATAGACCAGAATTTTGGTCATAGACGTCACGATACAACCACGACGGCGTGTATGTATTATTTACACATGACCTCATTTTGACACCGATTTTCATAGTAATTTTCACAGTAAGGTGATTTAGGATATCAGTGAAGTACACTGGCACTTGGATGAAAATCATGTAAGAAACCTACGGGACACTCACCTCTCCATCCTCGTCCGATGCTGTACGTGCCAGCAACTCCGCTCCATCATTGCATCGTGGGTTTTCAACCTTAGATAAGAACCACTTGACACAAGCCGGGTCGACATTGGATGCAAATTCCACAACAACTAAAGTGTTGAATTCGTCGGCGGATTCAGGGACGTGATGGTCAGTGTCTCCCTCTTGATCATGTTGATTGTGATCCGGGACCTCCTCCATGGTAATGTGTCAATCCTAATTAGATTGGATATTTAATTAGCATTTTTCATTTGCCAATCGAGAGAGGCCCTACAACTCTAAACCGTGAAATTTTCGCGTGCGTTTTATTTTCGTGGTCATGGGCCGAAACGCGAACTTAAGCAGCACGAAAATACAAACCCTTATGCATTTTCCATTGAATTTTGAAGGTAAACTCAGAAATTAGTCTTCGCGGTTTTCAAAAATGATAAATTCGCCAGCTTTTAGCGTTGCGAAAATTTCACAGTTTACAGTAGTGAGTAGGCCTACCAGTACGGTAGCCTATGCTGGTTAATCCAAAAGGCCTAACGTAGGCCTACAAATTAGTAGGTGCCAATCAGCCAGTCACAGCAGCAGTGTGGCTGTGGGTGGTCATGACTCATGCCGTCATGGTCGCCATGGAACAGCTGTCACCACACCAACCACGTCATAGGCCTGCCATGCATGCCAGGGCCTACACCACCATTGCATGATCTGACGAAACATGCCTAGGCCTGTACGCCTACAATACAACCTGTGCACAACATGAACATGGTGTACACAGTGATGTACAGATGTACACACACTACACAGGCCTGTGTGTCCGAAATCAGATTCTAAATTTCATGAGGACTCACAAACGACAACATCATTTGCAACTCTAGCTCTACACCGTTCAGCAATCTACTTTTCGGTTGCAATATATCGGGATGTCTAAGGAATCATACACACGTTTTGGGTGCTGGTGGAGTATTTTGAAGTCATAAATGAACCTAAATGTTAAGGAAACCAGATCCCTTTTTCATGTTTTTTGGTCCTCCGTCCGACATCCGAGTTGTGAAGGGAATTCCTGGTTTGAAAACGAGGCTACTTGGGAAACCCGGAAATCACGAATGACCTGACCTTGGAATGTTGGGAACGAGGTGAGTGGTTCGAGTGCGTAGTGTTCCGCGCCCCCACAACATCCCTTGGCCTGGGGACCAGATCATAGGCCTGGTCCCGCGCGCGCGTGTAGCACGTGGTAGTGGTGGTGGTCGTGGGCGAGTTTATACAGGATTTTGTTCCTGAGACGAAACGCTGGCGCAGCGGAACACAAACGCCCCGACNAGCGCTGAAACGCTGGCGCAGCGGAACACAAACGCCCCGACGCCGCGTCTTGGAACAGGATTTTCTTGTTCCGTAGCGCCAGCTCCCGGCGCTATTCCAGCGCTCTGGGACAGAATCGCCCGTCGCCGCGTCTTGGAAAACGATTTTTTTGTTCCGTGGCGCCAGTTTTACAGCGCTATTATTTTGTTGGCGCTCTGGGACAGAATCGCCCATCGTCTTGGAACATGATTTTTTTTGTTCCGTGGCGCCAGTTTTACAGCGCTACAGAATCGCCCGTCGCCGCGTCTTGGAACATAATTTTTTTGTTCCATGGCGAAGTTTTACAGCGCTATTATTTTGTAAATGGCGATGAAATGGCACAAGATCCTGTTCCAGATCGCTGCAAACGCCGCGTCCCGGAACATGATTCTGTTCCCAGGCGCTAGGTGGCGCAGCGTCCAGGAACATTTTATTGTTCCAGGGTACTGTGGTAAATTTTGTGCCTTAGCGCTGTCCAAACGCCGCGCCTGGGCACAAGATGTTGTTTTTTGGCGCTGCGCCGCAGATAATGTTCGCCATGTGCCAGTGCACTAACTAAATTATTGAAAGTGGCTATTCTATGACGATGCTTATTTTTACGACGATACTTTTTGGGAGTTTTAAGGGATTAGGAATAGCGATTAGGGTTTAGGGTATGGTTAGGGCTAGAGGAAGGGGTAGGGGTGTATGTCCCAAACAATACATTTACGGAATAAGCGGCACCCTGAATTCTATTATGTAAAAATCTTGTTCCAGGACGCGGCGACGGGCGATTCTGTCCCAGAGCGCCAAAAACGAAAATCCTGTTCCCAGACGGGCGATTCTGTCCGCCCAAGCGTCAACGAATAATAGCGCTGTAAAACTGGCGCCACAGAACAAGAAAATCATGTTCCAAGACGCGGCGACGAGCGTTTTTGTCCCACAGCGCTGGTGGCATGGCTTCATCCAAGAACATAGCGCCGGGAGCTGGCGCTGCGGAACAAGAAAATCCTGTTCCAAGACGCGGCGTCGGGGCGTTTGTGTTCCGCTGCGCCAGCGTTTCAGCGCTCAGGAACAAAATCCTGTTCCAGTTTTTATATGCGTGGGCGGGCCGGCGTCCACCACGGGTGATGAGTATGAGGACTACCAGTGTGACCATCAGTTCGGTTTATGAGCAGTATTTGGTCTTTCCCGCTCAGTCGTTGTCATAACAGGTTTTGCCGTGCCGTGCCTCTTCGACAACTTTATCAGCCTGATGCCTAGTTAGTTTACACTTCGACGCAAGACCATCGGCGTCCGACGCCCGATCAAATCTGGACGCCGACTTCGCGGAATTGATTCATCCCTACTTTTAGCGACGGCGACCCGTTATGAAACGACTCAGGAACAGCCTCGCGCCGATCGGACTCCGACCGAATCGTACGACGGGGTCGGCGTCGAACGCAAGAACGCGCGTCGGTCGCCGGCGATGGTCGTGCGTCGGAAGTATAAACTAGGCTTAAAGCCTAGTTAATACTTCGACGCAAGACCATCGGCGTCCGACGCCTGATCAAATCTGGACGCCGACTTCGCGGAATTGATTCATAGTCCAACGTACTTTAGCGACCGCGACCCGTTATGAAACGACTCCACTAATAACAGCCTCGCGATCGGACGCCGACCAAATCGTACGGCGGGGTCGGCGTCGAACGCAATGAACGCGCGTCGGTCGCCGGCGATGGTCGTGCGTCGAAGTATAAACAAGGCTAGTTTATACTTCGACGCAAGACCATCGGCGTCCGACGCCCGATCAAATCTGGACGCCGACTTCGCGGAAATGATTCATAAGCCTAGTTTATACGACGCAAGACCATCGGCGGCCTATGTTTTGCTCAACGCCACTAGGCGGCACGAGCTTCTCAATCGAACCAAAGCAGATGGCTAGGCCCTAAAAGATTTTCCAGTTCATACTCGGGGGCTTTTATTATAATTTGCCTGTCCGTATGCTCAACATAAATCAGCGATCGTATTTGCAGGCTGGCCACGTGATCGGTTAGGACTCGCCATGAAAATGACGGAAATATTCTATTATTTCGGATATGGAAGTAACCTCCTGAAGCAAAGGATCCAACTTAAGAATCCGAGCGCTGTCTTTATTACACCAGCGAAACTTGAGGTAGGCCCTAGGCTCAATCTCGACGCACCAAAACACGGAACGCCGTACTTTCTCTGGCTGGCTAGCGACATTGCGGTAGATTACTGCGGTCATAGTGTGAGGTAGGCCTACTGGTCCGGGTCCCCGGTCCATCCTGCAGCTTTTGAACGCTCTCAATAACTTCTCATAGGCCTACTGTAAAGGAAAAACAGGGCATTGTCAGCCCTTTTGATCCAGACCCTCAGACCATGTCAACCCCATCCATCATATTTTTAGGATTACAAACTATGCTTTGGTAAGACGAGTGAAAGATGGAGAGGAGCCGTGGCGTCCATTAGTGAGACCCCCGGAGAACATGTTTGGGGGGCCGTCTGGGAGATCAACCAACAGCACAGGGCAACACTGGATGAGTAAGTAATGGGTGTTGGAGTGGTGTAGTTGAAAGATTGGTGTGCATGACATCTCGGAGGTCCCAGGTTCAATGGCCAGACCAGACGGTAGAAAGGCTGACTTTCTTGACAATGACGGGGAGATTTCCTGCTCCTGTGGCAATACTCAATGTCGCTCAACATGAGATTTACATGCTGCCTTGTTGGATAGGAACGTAGCCCTATCAACTAAATTGCACCATGTCGGGTGTGGAGGGGACACATAACATCCCTCTTCTTTGTAAAAAAAAATGTTGACCTCATTTCATCTGTTGTTCTATATAGACACTTCTTCCCTCCTCAACCGGGGTCATCCTCAGGCACTTTCTAGCAGAGATCCCAGAAACGCGCGTTTCTGGGATCTCTGCTAGAAAGTGCCTGAGGATGACCCCGGTTGGGGTCGCAAAATTTGCGAAATTCGGAGGCGACTTTACTTTCATCATTTTGTGTGTCGTTTTTGTGCACTTATGTTCCTGTTTCCCTCGTCAACAGGCAAGAGAGTGTGTCCCTTGGCTATTACCGTCCGATTGACGTCGATGTTACCTCAGAAGACGGCAGGAAATTCAAATGCATATCATATCAACTGACAACACTTTACGGGCCCACCGATGACGTCAACGCCCCTCCACCGGACCAACCTTCCCCTCACTACAAAGATGTTATCGTACGGGGCGCAACGCAGTGCGCGTTACCTGATGAATATATAAAGAAATTGAAATCTATCAAAGATAACGGATATCGTGGTAGAGTAAAACTTTATGACGAAGTGTTGAAAACCATTGACGAATTGGCCAGTTCTTTGTGATGTTAACAGAAATCTTACACCTTTGTTCATAAATAAGTAAAAGATCTTCATTCCATATCGTTTGATTGAAAACTAACCTAGTACCGTAGTTCTTTGTGCCGATATACTCTAAACTCCCACTTAACCGTCCCATTCCTGAACTCTGAAAACTGACTAATCCTAAGTTGAAGATAATGGGGTGGGGGTATGGTCATAAAGAGAATGTCCTGTCCACTTACTTGTCCCACTCCGGAGCCTGGCAAAGAATGACAGCATGCGATATCTTCAACTTAGGATTTGGTCATTTTTTCCGAGTTCAGGAATGGGACAGGGTAAGTGGGAGTTTAGAGTATACGTACCAGAACTGGATTGCCGATTTCTTTCCTGATAGATTACTTCGGCTAGTTCTTTCTACCGATACCAAAATTGTTGTTGACCAAGTGGATTCCCTTGTTCTCTGTTCTCAATGGATTCCTCGTTTGTTCTCAGTACGAATACCAGAAATGGGTAACCTATTCTTCATGTCAAAAAAACTGACCATGCCCGTTTTGGTCATCCTGAGAATATCAGGCGTTCTTACTGCTCGTTACCTTCGTCACCGCAATTTGTAGATTATGACATAATGTACGTAGGCCTACATTTGGTGATTTATTTTCTGGCTTCCATCAGCTTACAAAGCTTCCATTCGTTCACACTGAACATAAAAAGACTAGAACTGAAGCGGGTTGGTTCTAAACCTGGCACTGGCACGCTGGCGCTGGCACTGGCACTGTCACTGGTATCATATATATTATGGCCAGAAATCATGAAAAAAATGTATATATACGTAATAGTTATTATTTTGGAAGATAATAGAGCCAACCAGTTTAACATGGATCAATTTTGTTGAAAAAACAATTAAATTTTTTTTTCTAGTTTTTTTAGATTTTTCAACATGTTAAACTGGTTGGTCCTATTATCTTATTATCTTCCAAAATAATAACTGTTAGGTAAATATACCATTTTTCATGATTTCTGACCATAATATGATGCGAGTGCCAGTGCCAGTGCCAGCGTGCCAGTGCCAGGTTTAGAACCAACCCGAACTGAAGCTGGGAGGAGCGCACTATCTGGCCATAGACTGTTTATGTTTTTGCTGCGGCGCTACTGTCGTTTCGCAACAGCGCTAAAGAAGGTAACCAACAGGCTTATAATCTGACCATGATCCCTGTCTTGAGAGGGTACTGAAGGTCTTTTGGGCCATCAAGGATCCTGTAGTTACAACGTCTCAGGTCGAGATCGGCGTCAAATGTCTTGAAGATGTCTCGGCCGTCCCAGTTACCACTTGACACCTGCTCAGCTAGTCCTTTTGGTATCCACTTCGATAACTTTCTCAAGGGTCGCCATCGTCTGTGTCGAATAGTTGACATTCCGCGGACCTGACGGCTGCAAAATGCGTTTGTAAACTAGACGTAGTATATAGACGACATGTTGATAAGTCTACGTTTTAATCATCTGGACCCCGATGGGAGGACCCTTTGGTTGTAGGCAGACCTTAGGTTGACCTAATCGCGCTTCGTAAATACGGCCCTAAATGTTTTCATCCTATCACGACTGCAAAGACCCACTGTAGGCCGCGTGGCAAGGGGAATGCGAATTTCATTCAGGATTCGACGTGCGAGACGAGGCCATTCTACATGTAAGTCACGTGATGCTCACCCTTTGCTGAACGTCTTCCACGTTTTGAATGGAAAAAGAGCAAGATATCAAGACGGAAGACCCAGAGGACGAGGAAAACCAGAATGGAAACGAGAATAACGGAGACGACCGCAATAATGGCCGTCTTTAATATCCTGTCGGGTTTCTTGAGTACTGGAACTAAAGAAAGGCAACAGTGTCAAAAAACAGTTGTCGATATAGTCTCGCGCAACTATTGTCTTCCACGCTCGCAGGAGGGAACTGCCGGGTATGTCGCCGGAAGGGACGGGTCCCCAGAGATGTTGACACAGCTTCCATCAGGATCCCAGCCCCACGCCCAGATACATATCGGACCAGTTCTCACCCCCTAATATTTGGCTCTTTCCTCACGCCATTCAACCGATGCTGACCCCTTTTTGCGACTAAAGCCCAGTTTATACTTCGACGCACGACCATCGCCGGCGACCGACGCGCTATCTTGCGTTCGACGCCGACCCCCATCGTGCGATTTGGTCGGCGTCCGATCGCGAAGCTGTAATTACATCAGTCATTTTATAACAGGTCGCCGTCGCTGAAGTATGTTGGACTCTGAATCAATTCCGCGAAGTCGGCGTCCAGATTTGGTCGTGCGTCGGACGCCGAAGGGTTTGCGTCGAAGTATAAACTAGGCTTAAGGCTTAGCGCACATGTCCGACAAAACTCGATCCGTTAGGGGTGTTTTTAAAGTCGACTGACCCAACGCTGTCGACTCGTCATTCAGCCAGGACAGTCGATTTTAACAGACACCCCTAACGCATTGAGTTTTGTCGGACATGTGCGCTACTAGCCTTAGGGCCAATTCATACTTGCTCGCGGACGGTCAAGCGCATGAAACTGATCGCAGGTTTCCAAGGCGTGAATGTGCACACACATTGAAATTGATCATAGTCGGCGTAAAATCCGGACGGAGTATGAACCAGCCCTTAGGGTGCTTTAACTCATACTTCCCCTTGAATGGCTCCGTGATGACTCCGTGGCGTAGACACAATCATATTTCACCATTCACCCCCAGTGTTTACCTTTTCCGAGCTGTAGCTGTATAGTTCTGTCTGTTTGCTGAACGCCATTGTAACCCCTACAGCAGTATTTTCCAGAGTCCTCCTCTGTGATGTTAGTAATGATGAGATCATTCACAATCAGTTGTAATTCAGGATGATCCTTGGATCTGAAAACGGGTGAAAATCAGTTTGTAGGCAAGTTCACGGAAAGGTGTCGTTTTCTCAGCGACGCGCATCCTCGCACCCTGGGTCTTTACAAACTCTCCCCTCTTCGCACTTTGTTCTGTATTAAGGAGGCTGCGACCATAAATGACATGAGATTCTCAGAATGATCCAAAGAGATGAAAAGCACAAAAATTGACACACAATCTATGATAAATAAAAAGGCAATTTCCAGAGTGTTTGCGAATTTTCGACCCCAACCGGGGTCTTCTTCAGGCTGGAACTTTACAATCCGAAACTCTAGAACAGACGTGACAATCTGTTCTAGAGTTTCGGATTGTAAAGTTCCAGCCTGAAGAAGACCCCGGTTGGGGTCGAAAATTCGCAAACACTCTGGAAATTGCCTTTTTATTTATCAGATTCTCAGAATGAGCAGTGTGCGATGCCTCTGAACAAATTTTCTGACTCTGTCATGAAAAGATCTTCGTTGTTTTCTGGTGTCGCCGCGCATATATTCAATTTTTTTATAACTTACTCAAAATCTTGTTGAATGCTGTGGCGGAATAATTCCTGTGCACATGATTTCGGATTTGAGCTGTTCGCTTTGTACCAGCTGACGCGTAGAATGTCCGGGAATACGTTGCACCGCTTTGGCCCAAACGATACCAGGCAACGTGCGGTGAAATTTGCCCCGAGTTTTTCGTAATACGTCACGTTGATGTCAGTGGGTTGCACAATCACTGGTTTGTTATAGCATGTCGAACAATCTGAAGAAAGGAAACCCTGCTAAAGCTTAGCGCACATGTCCGACAAAACTCAATGCGTTAGGGGTGTCTGTTAAAATCGACTGTCCTGGCTGAATGACCAGTCAGTCGACAGCGTTGTGTCAGTCGACTTTAAAAACACCCCTAACGGATCGAGTTTTGTCGGACATGTGCGCTTAGCGTACGTTGCGTGAGTGGTTAAATCATTTGTTATTTACCGCCACTCTACTTCCAAACAATGGGCGAAGCGTCATAACGGGCCTTTAACCAGTTACGACAAGATTTTTTGGTCGTATAAATAAAGACCAGCAAATGTTTTTACTTCGGATTTGTAAGCATTGCCAAGTGCAATTTGTGTATTGCAAAATTCAAGTAAAAACATTTCCTAGTCTTTATTCATATGACCCATTGAATCGAGAAGTGAGCTGTAATTTGGATCATTAGACAATACTGGGCGATTTGTATGCGATGCAGGAGGAAACCGACGCTTTCAGAGAAAGTTAACCCCTCTATCACGAACGCCAATCCCATATTGCTGTCATAAACAGGCACCGAACAAAGGGATAGCCGACGTTTCGTGTTGCCTGTGGAGTTTCGGGGACTTTCCGATGCAGTCAGCCGTGGGCCTACAACGCACCCTTGCTTCATGATATCATCAGGTTTCACTGAATGTATGATTGTATTACCATAAACATGGGCTATTTATGGTATTACACCATGGTTTTTAGGCCCAGGGGCCTGTTTCATAAAGTGACTTTAAGCTAATGGTACCTTTAACCAAATGGAAAATGCATTGAGTCAATGGTACCATTAGCTTGAAGTCTCTTTATGAAACAGGCCCCAGGTCTACTACTACCACGAATATATAAGTACGGTATATGGTACTTATACATTCTTGCTACTACTCACCCAAGATGTGTACATTATAAATGTGTTCAATCCTTTGTTTGTCTGATACAACTTCACATTTGTATTTCCCACCGTCTTCTTCCTTCATTTTCTTCAAAAGTAGGTGCTGTGTACAAAAAAATCAACATATACTTTTTACCAAAACAAAGCATGTGGTATCGTCAT
>NMRB01001878.1:63474-85498 GCA_002633025.1 Notospermus geniculatus | reverse complement strand
CCCCCCCCCGATTCATGATGTCGGTGAGACTACATCACGTGACGTTGAGGCGTGAGCACGAAGCATATTCCACGATTCCCCGCTAGGTGGGTTTATCCGGATGGACACTCAGGATCCTCGCGCTACTCGAGCTACGTGCTGAGGGCAGAAATTCAGGTGGCCAATGAAAACGCATCCTCCGTTCACATGATCAAGATGGCGGCCCCAGCGAAATGGCAGACGTGCATGAAACGGAAGACACTGAATTGGAAGAAATGGCATTACTCCGCTGCCATTCCGCTGGAGGCCACCATCTTGAAATCATGTGAACGGAGGATGCGTTTTCATTGTTGGCCACTTGTATTTCCGCCCTCAGCGCGTAGCTCAATTAGCGCGCACACGTGAGTTTTTCGCCTCGCGAGGCGAAAAAAATCCAAGTTTGATATTCGCCTCAAGGTCTTGCGAGGCAGAAAAGTCACCAAAAAATACGCGCACACAACGAGCTATTTGCTGAGCAAACGGTCTCGACTGACTTTTTGCCCAGCAGATAGCTCCAGTTGCGGCAGGCTTCGCTGCGTCAAACGGGCCGCACACGAGTGCAATTTTGCTTCCAACTATGGAGATGCGATCGTGTGCGGTGGTCGGAGGCGGAGGCGGAGACGCCTCCACCGCAGATCAAACATGACGGAATTACGTCACGCCGCATCTACAGGAGACAAATTTGCAATACTGTAGTGTGCGGCAGGCTTCATGACGCTTCGCCCATTTTGACCGCTTGCGATAACAACGCCTGGTGTGCTGCCCGTTTACCTGGTCTCCGCTATCAAGGCTCCCTTCGACTCCATTCCAGGGGAAGGTCTCCCACTGAGACGCTCCCGACACTTTCCGACTCCATGTTATACGCGAGTATCCAGTTGCACAGCACCAAAATGATTTAAACCTCTTAGCGCATCTAATCATTGTGTTTTCATGGCTTTTGGTCCAATTCAGCGCAGCTGTTGGATCTGAAAAACGCGGCGAGTAAAACTGATGAGACGAGTGGTGACCACACCCCATTCACAGTGCTTTACAGTACGACATAACACCCCGAGTGATCTTCGGGGGTGAGACTCAAATGTGGATAAATTGGTTCACCGTGGTTTTATCGGATGATAGGCCGAATCGCCGTTTGTCACCCTCCTGTCGCAGGGTTCATTACCCGTGCTCCTCTTCATCCACTCACATAGCCTTGTGTGCGAGCGTATGGAGAGAGGGAGGCCCTGCTGTGGGAGGAGGTCACTTGCCAGCGTCTTTCCAATGGCAAGCGCAACCACCTCCCCAGGCGTGTACAGCAAATAATGGTGAAATCAATCCGAACCCTACATGATTACGTCACAAATCGGTACTGCCAGCGTCACAAATCGGTACTGCCAGCGTCACAAATCGGTACTGCCAGCGTCACAAATCGGAACTGCCAGTGTCACAAATCGGTATTGCCAGCGTCACAAATCGGAAGTGTGTTGCCAGCTCTTCAATGATCGGAAGGAAAAAGTAGCTTCTTCACATCCGAATAAGGAAAAAGGAGCCAAATTCACGTACCCATCAATGATATACTGGTACTTACCGTTCTTTTTACAACGATATGAATGGGCTGGAAGGATATCCAGACAACAGAAAAGGAATATCACCGCAGTAGTTGGTGCATTCATTACAGGCACGTTGGGAAGCAACATTAGGCCTATCGCCATGAAAATGCCAAGTCTGCTAAATAAAACGGACGTAACATCAACTTCCAAGTACATGTACATGTACATGTAATCGTTCTGTTCTCGGAAAGAGTGAGATGGAATGAGGACAACGGTGGAGGAAAGAGGAAGCCAGGCCTACACCGTACGCTCCTCTCAAGGTGTTTGTTGTTCGCTCGTATGCTTCCGCCAACGAAACGAGCAGCTGAATGTGGATTGAATTTTCCATCGACAGAACTCCGATTACGTTGGGGATGGGGCAGGCCCGCCGGGGGGGGGGGGGGGGNGGTTATGTCGGTGCGGTTTTGGTTGTCACTCAGTTGTTCTTTTCCAAAGCTCAAGGTTGCATTCAACCTTGGCGTTTCTGTGGACCTAATACCACCGTTACCAAAAATAGATCATCTGTTTTTGCTGTTACACATATTATTATTTCCTCCAACAATGATACATTTACTTAATGATACATTCACGTAAATGTATTGTTGGGGGACATCCTATATCGGGGGCATTAGATTCCATTAGACACCGGCATGAAACCGGTCTGCCAGTGTTTCTGTGTGTCCCTTGTTGCTTTGGAAACACAGGCCTCTGTGATATAAGTCTGTGACTCTCATGGTGGATGTTGAAGGATCAGTACAGATAAGATAAAGCTGAATACACCAAAAAGTATTTTTATGATCTAATCAGTATATCAATCAATGACATAAACTCAGGCGATGGCGGCCAGAAGGAGTACGATTTCTGAATACAAGTCTGAATACAAGTGGTACAATGTGAACAAACTGCTTTCCTTTAGGTACCGGAAGCGGAAATGAAAGCTGGGAATCCCAACATCAGGTGATTTTTATTTCCCAATGCAGGCGTCTGTATGTATTTTGTACCTTACGGATGAAGTATGCCTTTTGGGTTGTAACTCTCAGAAACCGGGCCCAAAATACACATCTCATTATATGTCCTGGAGAAAATTTCACGGAAAAAATGAAAGTCATGAAAATATCACCATTTCAAATTATAGTTTCGAAATCTCCATTTACTCTCGAGTCCATTTACGAACTTCCCTTTTACTTTTTTCAATGAAAATGTAATTGTTAATAAAAATGTAATTGTTAATTTCGTCAGCGACACCAGTAGTTTCTTGAATTTCAAGCAGGGTATCTGTACGTCCCTTGCATAAGTTTATGGTGTTGAAGATACTCCTTATGATACGCTATAATGTCTCTTCTTGTATTCCAATGTGAATTTAGTTTTGTCTCTTCAAGCATTGGCTGACAGCGGACCACTCTACAGAAGGGTCCATCGGATGTTTTCTGAAATGAACAGTAAGAAAAACTGATTGTTTGATTTGTAGCTTCAGGAAGTAGACCATCATAATCATTATCTAACGGAACTTTCACACTTGTCAAACTTAAGAAGCGAAAATAAATGTCAAAATATGTTCCAGTTTTACAATCATGTACAGGCTAATTGCAGGGAAGGAGATAACGGCAAGACAACTCGGGTATGCAGGTAGAATTTGGTCGCTGGTGACGAGGTCAGGTCAGGCTGGCAGAAAATATTAAAATATCTTGTGATCTTTCGTTGTTGGCTTGTCTGCTTCGTTGTGGAGTCGTCAATCTATAAACATGATCTAAAGATGAGTTTCGCAAGCAGCCATCTTGAAACTATTAGGTCATCGTCATGGTGATTCCCGCAGTGGGAATGGGAGAACCAATCATCTGTCACTTTGGAAGAACATCCCCATGGTGATGACCTAGTTTTGGCAAGATGGCTGCCAGGGAATGATTGATCTATTTGTTACCTGTGGCTTGTGGGCCATCAAGGATCCTGTAGCTACACTGTGTCAGGTCAAGATCGGCGTCAAATGTCTTGAAGATGTCTCGGCCGTCCCAGTTACCATCTGACACCTGCTCAACTAGTCTTTTTGGTACGTTCACTTCGATAACTTTCTCAATCCTAGCGTTGTTGGTGAGGAGCCTCCTCATGTTCTTGCCGGCTGAAAGAAAACGCCAGAGTGACGTCACAGCCGAAAGCCGGTCGCTGAGGTCACATCAAATGACCACACACGAGGTGCCAGAACTGACCCCCCGGCCCCCACCTGAAGACCCCCTCCCCCGGTCCCCACTTCAGAGACTGGTAGGCCAATTTTGTTGATTTTACTTACATGTACCGCCATCATAGTTGTTCATCAGTATCTCCAGTTTTGAAATCTGGTTTGGTGGTATTCGTGTGAGGTATGCACCCTTTCCAAAGGCGGCATCTCGCCGTGTGTCCGTCGACGAGGCGATTCTTTTTTCCCTATCAATGGCCCTAGCCCCTTCTTTACTGGTGTAGTGATACAGCGTAATAGTGCCGTCGGCATTTTCGTCTTCTGAAAAGGTGTTGCCCATATTTCTAACCTGGTGATCGAAATCGGATTTTACACCTTTCCAACTGCGATTTCCCGTCGTATAACCAAGCTCTACTCTGTATGTATGAAATAAGCACACGACCGACTCTCCAACTTAGCTTATCTCCGTCTGACACTCGTATTTGAATTGTCTTAGAAAGTGGAAATGAAAGATGGGAATCCCCAGCATCACTTGGTTCGATCGATGATGATGCAGAGGCTACATTCAGCCTCCAGCATACCAGAACAGCTGGGTATCAAGACTGCGGTCGAGGGCGAAGTTTCTTGGCTAGAAGCTAGTCCGGTGCCCCCCCCCCCCGGTTTATGGTGCACGTGCACGCGCAGTGCACTCCAACCACGTGGCAGCGGGGCTCTCTCTCGTAAAATTTCACTCGAAAAACGCAGTTCTAGTTTAATTAAATTGTGTATATTTTATGCAAAGTTTGGATTTCGAATACAATGTATATAGCATATAGGTATCCTCGCGAGTCGATCATGGCGATTGATGATGGCATCTGGCACAAATATGGCGGGGTGGCCAAACTTTATCTTTTGGTAGCGGTACCTCAAAGCTTCAGACAATGACACTAGGCTTCAGCAATACGCTGCCGAAAGAGTCTGAACAAGTTTTTGCAATACAATGTAAATGTTAAATGTCCTAGTAATTTTTGCCTCCTTCAGAGTTCGTCATGGAATCTGTAGTGATCATCCTCCGGTAGTGTCACGCTCTGGGTGTCGCCTGATTTCGGCTCCATTTCCGAAGCAATATCTATAAAGATCCCCACGATGTTCCGACGTTTTATCAGTTCTTCATTCTCCTTCTTTGTCGTCGCTGAAACAGATAAACAAAGGCCCTGTGAAGAATCCTTTACAAAGAAACGCACTGCCGCGGTCAATAATAGGGAATAGTGAGTTTTCGCAAAGCCCCCGAAACGCCAACGCGAATCCTTTTGTTCCGCGGCTCTTCGCGGCTTCGAACAATGGGATTGGCGTTCATGTTGGCGTTTCGGGGGATTTGCGAAAACTCTCTAATTTTTTTGCGAAAATTCTCTAATTTTTGTTACGCCCCCCGAAACGCTAACGCGAACTCCAATCCCATTGTGGATGCATGAAGAGATAAGCGTTCGCATTGGAGTTTCGGCGGTTTGGCGAAAACCCCTATTGTCGAAATGTAAACAGTGTGAACGTCTGTGAAACCCGTCACATCATGACATTGGAAAGCTCTCAGCGAGTCTTTTCAATGAACACAGTCTTTGGCAGCACTCTAGGTTAACGATTTTCTCCAGGTATCCTGGTTTCCTCCTGCTATCAATCCTCTATCTATCGCCAAGTATAGACTAAGTGTTCTGTCCGGAGGAGGTAATAAATCTGTTGCTCGGTTCTCCACGATGAGGTTTTACCAAATTGCATCTTGTTGTTGATGAGGTCAAACTTTTCCTGGACCACGTCATCCACGTCTTTTCCCTCTTGGACTTGCTCCAAAATGTCTAAATAGATTTTGCTGTATCTGAAAGGTACATTTGTACAGATATCGATTTCTTTGTTAAGTGCCCTGTCGATGTGCAACGTCCACTAGAGGTTTGCTCTTTGGTTCCACAGGAAGGTTTCTTTGGCGGATGGCGCAAGAAGTGACCACACGAAACGCTTTGAGACTATTCTCTACCGCATAGGGACAGGTAGGCCTACCTCCCGTTGTTGACCTCATCTGTGGCCTTCCTTCACTCATTATATGCTCGCCTAGTAACTTGCAAAATGGCGTACAGTGCCCCTCCCGTCCTAAAATTACCCCATAAATCAAAACTTAGGAGAGTTTGCCTTACTTCTCTTGCTGTTTCGACATCGTGATTTCATGATTCACTTGCGCGATAATCCCATCCTGAAAAAAGGAAAGAAAATAAGCACGATTTGATGAAGAGTAAGCTAAGGTGAAGAGGTCACGGCAGGCGGGCAAAGAGGTCACGGCAGGCTAAAGGCGAAAAGGTCACAGCAGGCTAAGGCGAAAAGGTCACGGCAGGCTAAGGCGAAAAGGTCACGGCAGGCTAAGGCAAAGAGATCACGGCAGGCTAAGGCAAAGAGGTCACGGCAGGCTAAGGCGAAAAAGTCATGGTAGGCTAAGGCAAAGAGGTCACGGCAGGCTAAGGCGAAGAGGTCAGGTAGACTATGGGAAAGAGGTAGTCTAAGGCAAAGAGATCATGGTAGTTTCGGCTCCAAAGAAGCATAAATTGATCAATGGGATGCAATTCTTACCATTCTGGTTCCGGTTAGGATATCATTCATGCTTTCTCTTAGGATCTTATCGACTTCAGGAATCCGACCAGCCTAGAAGGGACAAGGGAGGAGAATAAATAAATCCCTATGTAATGGTTGAAGTTAATCTGTTGATAGGAGCGTAAAACCGTGATAATGTCATGGTGGAAGTATACTGCCTGCTAAAGTATCTGGCATATCTTATTAGGAAATCTCTGTCATTGTCTGTATCAAGAAGGTGTAACGTCAGTGAGTGTTTCTATTCCTCAGTGTTCCCTGATTTATTTTGGAACGCTTCAAACAGATTGACGGGTCTGTATGTGTTTCCCTATTGTCAAATCGCAGCTTCCGTCCCCGGGCTTCCGTCACTCTATTCCAGGGAACACTGGCGGCCGGGGAATATCTACACATGTTACACCCAGCTCAAAGGCGATATGGGATTAATGGTATGACGTACACCTGGTTTTAACGTTCCTCCCAGTTCCCGTGCCAAGCCCGTCTCCTGGTTGATAAAGTCAACGAGTTGAAGAGCTTCAATGTCACCGCCATACTGGAAGAAACAAGAAAGACGGCCTCGTTTCAGTAGTGCAAGCGTCAAATCAGGAGACAGTAGCTACTGATCAAATGATATTGAAATGTAGGAGGAAACGGGAGCACCCGGAACAACCTAGGATGTCGAGAACAGATCGTCTTTTCGACAAGTCACTGGCATGATCGGGGTTCGAACCTGCGACTTCATCTGTGGCGGGGTCAAAGTCAATTCTGATTCTGTGATGTATTTCTACTGTTATCATCAAAAAGAATACATGTAGTTCGCCCCAAGCACGAGGTTTTGCACGGTTTTCACAGGTCCTTTGATAGTAAAGGGTGAGGTGCGTGTGTGTTTGGGGGGGGGGGGGGCGAGGTTATTTAGATAACACATGCACTTACCAGTGATCCCTTCTCTTTATCTTGCCTAGCGAACCAATAGAGTGAAGGGTTTGATCTGACATTGAAACTGAAAAGAAGGGTATCGGAAGTCGTGATAGAGTGTCGTCTCTATTTGCCTGGCTCTTGCTGTCGATGTCCCTTGCCGGCCAACTCCACCCCCAGTTCTATGTCACGGCGGCCTGCAAACCCACCGCCCACAGACACGGATCCAGGGTGTTGACAGACGGGGGGGGGGGCGTAGCTCGACGGAGGCGGCGGACAACGAAAGCGGGAAGCCCAAACGGGGTGCTTTTAGATGCATTTTCCTGGCATCTGAGAGCAAAATACTCGAATTTTTTATGTGATTGAATTTTTCTTGCTAAAAAGATCATTGCTCTGCCAAAAATAGGGGGCGTTACGTCCCTTCCGCCCCCCTCTGGATCCGTGCCTGGCCCATGACAGGATCCTTATTCACGAAGCTGTCATAACTTTATGAAGTGTGTAAATATATTGTTCAGAGTACCAGACTGACAAAGGATTTGGGGACTTCGTGGGTCCCTGGTTGTTTGCACATTGACCTCCAATCTCAGCCAAGTCTGTTGAAAGCGGCCAGTGGTTGGGCGATGGGTGGCCGTTCCATTGCTACCAGCGACCTTCCCGACGCAACGACGTCGTAGTGGGCGACTTGCCTCGCTAGATCAGTCGTACGACGAGGGGGGGGGTCCATCATACTCTGCGACTGGACGTAGCCCGTTGATGCAATCCAAGCAGAATTATCAAACCACGTGACAAAGTGAATTAAAAACAAAATTGAAAAAAAAATTATTTCAGTTTTTATGATGGACAAGTGTTTATAATACAATTCATACCATCAAGAATTATATATTCTTGATATTATTGATTTCGCGTTAATAACCACAACTGTGACCAGGATTGATGCATATGAAATTCCGACAGAAATCCATCGTCTTTTAGTTCTCTAAAGTCTTAAGTTCTCCACACCAGGGGCACAGGCCACAGTTCCAGCCGTGGAGCCGGGGGGCAGTTAATTCAACAGGCCCCAGCACCAGGGAGATCTTTAGGGTTCTCCCCACCGCGGGCACAGCTCTCCCCCGATCCACCAGGGGGTCGGTAAGCACCTCCTGTATTAGTCCCCCGGAACATGGGACAGCCCTCTCGACCTCGGGACTGATTCCATGATGGCTGCCGGGGTGAGGGTAGTCTCTGCGCCTGACTTAATGAGAATGGACGGTGTCCTCCACGACTCATCGTGGACTGCATTTTCATTACTTTCATCATTTTGAACATTTTCATCATTAACATGGCTTGCCACTCGGGGCCCTTGTCGCTATGGTCACAGTTACACATATTTTCGTTCCCTTGTCTCTGTTGGCCATTTGGCGGATTCGCCCAACCGTCGGAGGCCCCATATCTCATCTCACGACCACACTGCGGACACGGACATGTCATCCCAGAAGCACTTTCAGAACTGTCAACGCTTTGTCCAAATTCGCCATCGACCTTTTCATTTGTGCGTCCAAAAAACGTATCATTGTCACAGGCACCTCCAGAATCAGGACCAACAGCTCCAGCTTGGTGATGGACCAGTCCAGCACCCTCCACACCTCCTGTAACCTTCCCTTCGCCCGTCTCGCTCTCCCAGCTTTCGTTCCTACTAATCATCCCAGCTCGCCGTCCAGCCAAACCACCTTTACCAGCACACACCTCGAACGTTTCACCGACTGATGATTTACCATCGCAGCTCTCTCCACTTTTCTTAAATTCAGAAGGCACATGAAAGCGTTCAGTGTTTGTAACAGCGGCCTTCGAAGGATTTGAATGCCCCACGCTGCCATCATCACTGACACAGACATTTTCATCCTCTGGTTGTTGGAGTCCAGCTTCTGTTTCTTCTCGTCCATGCCCAGTACGTCTGGGCCTCCCTTGCCCTCCAATTGGTCCCTTTCCCGTATGCCAACAAAGCTGTGTCAGAAGCTCACTGTCCGACAGTTCATTCTCGCTGTGGGAGGGGACAGGGGACTGCGGCTTATCGGGCCGTGAAAGGTCCTTAGGGTACATCCATCTGTAAGGGTCGACGCCATACTGTATGAGGACGTCTTCGCTGTAGTTGGCGTCGGACACGCGGATGACGTGTGGCGGATGCTGCTCGCTGTGGTCTGCACCAACAGCTTGCTTTCCTGCGTTGGTTTCAGAACCGGAGAACGGATCATAACTTCGGGCATCTGTCGTGTTACTGTCTCTAGACTCATCGGCGCTCGCCGGGGTGAACGTGACCCTTGGATTCAGTCGTCTGCCCCGGCAAGTCCCTGTCGACTGGCTCGATTTCTGAACCCGGAAATGTCTTTCACCAGCAACATTTGCAAAAGAATCCACATTCGGAGTACTTTGTACACGAGCACCTGCAGTGCCAGAAGTGTCAGGGCTCAATTCACGCGACGGGTTGGACAGTCCCACGTCTGCGTCCGTCTCTACTAACCCTGTATCACCCAGGGAAGCAGAGCTACCTGTGCTTCTAGTAGCAACTGAATGTCCTCCATCGTTACCATTTTCGTTACCATTTTCGTCAGGAATGTTTTGAGCCGACTCCTCATGACTACTCCCTCCCTGGTTGTTGTTCTCGGTGGTGCCATGGGACATGACCTCCCCCGTCTCCTCATCGAAAAGTACTCATCGTTGTCGTCCATTCTGCAGGTTATCCAGTTTGTGCATCCAGCAGTACCGGTACGACCATAGTCCGATGTGGTAGTCCCTAATTAACTAACTCACAGCAGAAGGATGAAATTCGGCGAAAATCAGCAGGTATACCACTACCTGGGAAAACACGTCGACCTCTATCTGCTCAGAATTCAGCCAGACACAGTGTTATTTCGTTGTCCACTTGCATACCACTCCACGTACATACCAAGTGCTCTCATATTCTATAGCACACAGCAGGCGTATTGATCGAGCTCCGAGGGCTGACACGAATCCTTGTCTGCGCATGCGGGTGATTGCACACTTGTTAAATATAGAACTCAGCTATTCATATCGATGAACCACTTGTTTGTACACACCGTCTGAGATATTGAGTAAATATTGTATCTGGGTTACCGTGTTTTTTTTCTGTCGCAATCTGCAAAATGTGGGTCATTAGGGAGTTTTTCGTCGAGATCATGTCAAATAAACGCAAACACTCACAGAACCATTGATCTAATCGCCCATTATATCGTTTTGGCTCTCGTCACAGCTACAGGGATGCCAAGCCGGCGTAGCAGCTTGCTCGAGAACATCACGATGATGCAACTTGCTGATAAAAAAGACTTTTCAGAAAATTTTTGTCGCCCGCGAACTGTGTCCCAGATAAGATGTGACCAGCCTGAGATGATCTTGGAATTTGACCTATTTTCACAGCTGACACAATTGTGGCACTGGGCCAACATGTTGGCATAAATTGGCTTGTTCAGGCAGGTTGAGTCATTTGGCCACGAGCAGTGGTAGCGAGCACATCGGCAACTCGACGCTCTTCAAGATTTCTCTCCAGACGTGAGAAAATTAACTGTCATTCGCTCCTTCATTATTCGCTCTCGTCAGTCACACTGCGTCACAGCTTCTCTGATGATGGCGCCCAAGGAGCCAAGACAAAAGAACACCATCCTGTCAACATCAATGAGCCCTCTTCTGCTGAATCAAGAAATCGTTGACCTGGAACAGCCGAACGTTTTGAACATCGAGGTTCCATCACCGGATGAACTGTTCGACTGGGGTCATGGTACAGCACCGAGTCCAGCCACGCCCAGCTGGCCGTGGAATTGGCCAATGAGTTCGCAATATGCAGATGCAAGTCTGGCCAATGACCAATCAAGTCCGGTATACGAACCAGAAAGTCCAGACTACGAACCGACCAGTCCGTACTATCACGGAGGCGGTTCGAGTCCATACTACGAACCTGACTTGTCCATGTACAGCAGTCAGAACCCATGGGACGGTGAACCAGGTTATGGAGATGGGACGAAGAGCGAGCGGGGTGTAGACTGGGAGAAAAGTTTTTCTCAGGAGCTTGGACCACTTGCCAGGGAAGATGATGAACCTATACCCCGCCAATGTCTTTGGGATGGACCGACATGCCCTCATGAAGTCCCAAAGGCACATTCCCTCCCACGTCAGTCAGTTGACAGAGAACAGTCATGGTATACCGGTACCTCACAAGGAGCCTACGAGGGGACAATTCCTGGCTATCATCCCGGCGACAGTCCTGAAAATGGCGGCTCGGCATCTCATGTGTATGCCCCGACAGCGAGTCAGCTCTTCATACCCTCGACTCCCTCGTATTCAACATCAAGCCCTCGGCAATCTCAAGGTTCGGCGGGCCAAAATTTTGGGTCATCGTGGGCTGCAAGTCCGGTCTATTCACCAGGCAGTCCGCGATCATCGGCTTCAAGTCCGGTCTATTCACCAGGCAGTCCGCGATCATCGGCTTCAAGTCCGGTCTATTCACCAGGCAGTCCGCGACCATCGGCTTCAAGTCCGGTCTATTCACCAGGCAGTCCAGGACCATTGGCCAGAAGCCCGGGCTATTCACCAGTCAGTCCAAGACCATGGGTTTACTCACCAGGTAGTCCACGGTCATTGGCTACCACGGACTATTCACCAGTGTATTCACCAGGTAGTCCAGGATTATCAAGTCCAGGACCCTACTACTCACCAGCCTATTCACCTTCTAGTCCGAATCAGTTCGCGGAGCCAGAGGAATGATGGGAGTGGCCACAATCAGACAAACTTTATGCAACTATCTTGCCGTCAGCTGAAAAAAACGCTACACCGGGAGGAACAATGTGACAGAACTGGTGTGCACCGTATCAGTGATTCGATGATCGATACCGGTGTCACAGCTGCCAGTGTTTCTGTGAGTCAGTGTGTGCCTTTATTGTTTTGGAAACACAGGCAGATAGATGACATGTTTCTGTGTGTGTGCCATTTTGTCAAGTCACAAACTTCGGAGTCGTCAGACAATCAATAGGAAGGGAACACTCACATATGGGGAACACTGAAAAACATTACACCGATGTGAAAGAAATGGTCGACGTAGGAATGCAAGTCCGCGTTACTGTAAATACACAATGTAGTCTGTTCTTACTCATATTGTAAAGTTATAGTTTTAATGGCCATTTATTTCCTAATCTCTCGTTGAATATAAAACCGGACTTGGACTTCCACGGGGACTTAGATTCTTGTCACACCTGTACATTAGGCCCTCTATCAGTGTTCCGGATCCTTCAAAAGTACGGATAAGACAGCCACGAACAGAATAGGAAGACCGGTGACGTCAGGTATTGCGAAAGGTGGATTTTGCTGTATCAGCAGAATATGAAAAGGTGAACAATATACCGGTAAAATATCTAGGTCACTCAATATTCATTCGGGCCGTGTCGCATACTCTCTATACATAGACAGTACATTGTATATTATGTGCCTCCGTTTTATGGGTTTTCGGTCCAGGTTCAGAACCTGTCAACTATTTTATTATCAGGACTAAATGACATGTACATGTACACTTCTAAAGGCAGCAGCATCATGTGCTTAAAGTAGGCCTAGAAAAAGGTAAACCCACTTGTATTATTTGTTGTGTTTTACTGTTTGTAATTCATATCTTAACCCTTTTCAACAAATAATGCTGCATGTGAAAAATGTGCAAAAAAATGTAAATAAAGTCTTGTTGCCATAACACCGCTCCTTGTACATGTTTTCGTTGGTGCGGCCAGCAGACGTCACCTGCACCATATGTCCACGGTAATAGACATGCTCGATTTTTGTCATTTCTTTGTATGGATATTGTACCTTTGTATATTTCATAATTTTGTAAGAAGTCACGATCTGTAGTCCGCACGGACATGTCTACAGTCAATAAATTTGGACTTGAATTTGCTTTTGGACCCGATCTTGTTATTAGAGAGGTTTAGATCATCCACGGCAATGACGCTAACGACGATGACGTCACGAGGCTCGAGTGATCATCGGTTGCATTTCAACCGTTGCTCGTTTCGCCATACGTTATTCGCAGGCAATCTAAGTCTCGCTCATATCTTTCGAATGAGTTTTTGCGCTTGTTAAGCAGTTACAGGCAGGTACTCACTACGCCGAGTAACCCACGCGACAATCGGGCTACCCCTTCCGTTTATTCTTTTAATCTCGAGAAAAAAACGAAACAGGGTGTATGTCTACTTACGTCTTCGTGATTCGAACATCAGTTGTGAAGTCCAGACTCACAAATGCAATCTGAAGAGACAAAGTTTTTAATCTATGCTTACGTCATGATGTTACGGCAGATCATCCACGGACCCTGAATGGCTAACTCATGACGTTCTTAGAGTTACCATTTGAAGTCGAGATCTCGTAGAAAGTCGAGATGTCGAATGAATTACTGTAGTCGAGTTGAAATTTATTTCTCCCAGCACCGTATGACTGACTTCCAACGAGAACTAATAAAACAGAGATGAAATACCCACCGAGTCTTCATTTTGGAACGTTTCGGCGACCTGTGCGTACATGTAACAGCCATCCGTGCAGCCCGGTGCGTACAGTGACACCAGAACATGTTTCTTGTTTTCACGAATGATCTCTCTAAACTGATCCAGAGTGAGGTCTTGAATGTTTTGTTCCATTTTGGGTAGCACCTTCGGCCTTGGCGGCACCTCTCCTCTTTTTTTCTTCCCTGCCTTGATGAGGTCTTCATTCTTAAGGATCTCCGCACGGACGAATTGTCGGAGGTCCTCAGTGATGACGCGGTCTTTGAATCTGAAATTGAAGACAAGGTCACAAACAGTATGTTGCGCTATGTGTGTAGCCTCAAGGAGCGGGGTACGTTGGGTGGGAAACGGAACCCCTGACAACGTACAGGTTATTGTCGAAAACGGAGCCTGTCCTTTGCCGTACACAGACCTCGTGAGGAGGCATAAGTATTCACGAAGAAGAGTCAGGACAGGGCCGTGATTTTCATGCGGGTTTTGGGCAAAAAACGGCAAAAAAGGTCTTCTGCCCCCCCCCCTCCCAGAGAGGTTTTTGCCCCCCCCCGGCCAAAAGCTAAATACGGCCTTGCAGGAACAAGGCACTGCGGCAATCTCCAAGGCAGAGGTCGGTGCTGCCGCCTACAGTGGAGCAATTGGAACGGATATATCCCTCGCACTGCAAGGTTGGGCCCTGGTACTGATGACGAAATACCTACTTGACAGGTTCCAGTTGGTATGGGAAGGCAAGGACGGTAGGAAAGCTGTTGATGTCGAATCTAAGACTGAGTATTCGCTCCTCAAAACCATTCACTCTGGCGAAGAAGACGTCTTCGTGGTGTTCGTAGAGAGCCGAGACTTCGGAGAGGACAGGGAGGGCCTTCTTGCACGCCCCGCACCCTGTGATCAGAAAACCATGGTATAAAGTCTGAAGGGATCGGATGGGGAGAGGGCGAGGAGGCGGATGGTCTGGTAAAGCAGTCCTTTAAATCGGAGACAAAGCTGTGTTGACTCGTGTGGTGGAATACAAGATGGCTGACCAGCTCTGGACAGCTTTACTTACAAGGGGCATAAAACATCACCAGCACCATTGCACGGCCATTGACGGTCTGAAAATGGAATGAAAGGTAGATAAACAAAAGGGAAATGGCAAGCCGAAGAAGAGAGTTCTCAGCATTAGGCCTAGAGAGTTTCTAGCATCACTATGCAAGGCCCGAGTTTTGTTTCGCTGTTCCTTTGATACCCGGCCGTCCCGAAGGGGGGGGGGGGGCTTGCAACACTACCGCAGGTCGTAGATACATGTAGGCCCCTTTATCTAATGTTAGTCTGAGACCTTACGGTCTTGGGACGTTGTGAAACAAAAAGGGATTATGGTAAATTTTCAAATAAACTCACCTCATCAAAGTTTGAATTATCCAGTTCAAACACAATCGCTGAAACATTTTGATAACATCCGAATAGAAAAATGAGGAAAAATCTGATAAATTGAGATAGAGCCATTGTGACATGCACATTAAGATCTCAATGATACTGTAACATCAGTATAACGGTGTAACGTGGCGGTGATTTGACCGGTGCCGACCGTGAATGGCGCAAGCTGCCGCCACGGGACAACGTGTTCTGATGTGAACATGCCAACGGCTGTCGCAAGTAATGTTAGCATGACACATCACACGGCATGAGCCATCCTGTTACAGGCATATAGACCCGAAGCCTTTGGTCCGATGCCCACGACTCGTCCTCTTCGTCACTGATGTGGTGGGCCGAGTGGATGGATGTGAACGGTGATTTATCCGCCCAATCGCTCATGGGACCATTGGTTGCGTAACAGAAGATTTCCTCAAGGAAGAATTCCTCCATGATTTCCTTGCTTGTGTGAAGATGTGGTGGGGATTTATCACAGATGCTGCCATCTGGTGCGCTCCCGGCGTCATTCAAACTGTTGTTGAAATCGGGATTGAGAGCCAGCGTGGGCAGCATGCGTCGAAGGCTGCATCAGCAATGTGTAGCCCTGGATGTGCTATGAAAAATAGCCTAAAATGAGGCGACATTTGCATGTTATCCAAAGCTTCACAATGACTCGTCCGGCTCGTTCACTAACTAGGCGATAGACCGTTTCAAACCCCACGCGAATGCGATAGAGACTACCGGTAGGCTACCTACGTCACGCGGCAGTGATCACTGATAATGAAACCCATGCAATTTCCATGATTTCAAATTTCGCATGGGTAATAGTCTACACTGTTTCGGTCGTTTTGTGGTGTTTATTTGCACGAGACAGGGATGACATTGGCTGGGAAGGTTGCCCTCATCACTGGTGGGGCTCAAGGAATCGGACGCGCTTTTTCTGAAGCCCTACTTCGCAAGGGCGCACGAGTAAGTTTGGCGTTGAGGAGTCTGTCGCCTGTCGGGCGGGATACCTGCCAACCTCGTCTCCTGGGGTCATTTGCTCATTGCTCCTTGCACACTACAAGTAGATGACGACATGGAACGGAACCGTAGAAACGAGGTTGGGCATTCCAATATGAGCATGCGCATTGATGGGCCCTTTGATCGAGCGCGGGAGCACGTGGCGCGGTTGGCGCGATTCCATTCATTTCATTGAATTTCATTTTAACACGTTACATATGAAAACTTTCGTAATATAATTGCTCATTATGTAAGCGTAAGGGATGTTTTGCGTTTTTAATGGAGTGACAGGCCTCTCAAGTTAGCAATTAGTTAAGCCGAACCCTTCATCTTACTGCAACCGAAACACAACGTACAAATCTCATTCCACAGTTGGCGGGAATCATGCGTGTGCCGTAAATTCATCATATTTTACTTTTTAATCTACTTTTATTATTTGTAGGTGTGTATTGTGGATAGGAATGTTCCAGTCGGGGAGAAATGCTTGGAGGAACTAAAGAAAAGACATGGTGCTGGAAAGATAACATTTGCTCAGTGTGATGTCACAAAAACAGGAGAACTAGAAGGTAAACATTATTGAATTGAGAGCTCTCTAGGCCTAGACAACATTGGGTAAATTTATCATGTACCGCAGGAGGAAACCGGACTACTCAGAGAACAGAGCCCTGTCAATGGGAGCTGCCCTCACTCTCACATGAAAAGCGAATAAAGTGTTTAGTAAGTATGAGGATGGAGTAAGCGGAACCAGCACGGAACCTCAGAGGTGACAGGGAATAGATGTTTCCACTCTCACTCTGACCCCCAAAATCTCATAGTGTTTATTAGATGTGTGATGATACCTATACATTATGTTTTATTAGATGTATTACAAGGGCGTAGGCTGGTCTGAGCCTGGGGAGGTGCACATTTTGTGAAAGTGGAACTCTTCCTGCGGGTAGCGTAGGCGTGAAGTTTCACAGTATGCTGAAGAGTAAGGATTTAGGAAAGGTGTGCTCCGGAGGGGGGTCTGGGGGACCTCCCCCATAAAATTTTGGAATCTAGATGCTCTGAGACTATGATTTCAGTGCTATTCTTAGCCACAATTTACACGATTACAAGGTTGATTTTTTTCTGCTTGCCCAGAGCGGAACTCTCTTACTGCTGCGGGGGGGGGGGGGGGGGGGTGCAGGTGCACCCTGTGCACCCCCCCAGCCTACGCCCCTGTATTAGATGTATTATGATACCTATACATTATGTTTTACAGCTGCTTTCCAAAAGACGAAGACCACATTTGGACGACTTGACATTCTTGCCAATAATGCTGGAATAGGTGTTCATCCAGATCCGTTGGTCGTTCTTGATGTGAACTTGGTAAGTCACTGTTTCTTTTGCTGTATCTGACAGATTGTCGTTTTCGGCTGCAAAGCTGTGAAGATTATATACCGGTATGTAAAGCCTGCACCCGTGTTTAATCCCAGATGAGAACACCCAGGCATGACCATTTTGTGATCACAAGTGGCACACATTTTATTGCAACTGTACTTACCCTTATTGTTATTGCAGAAAGCTGTGATATGTGGGACGGAACTAGGCCTCAAACATATGGGGAAGGACAGCGGAGGTGAGGGTGGTGTAATTATCAACACAGCATCAATGGCAGGTTTGTATCACCACGCTCTCTCATCGAAATCATGAAATCACTTTATAACAAAAGACATCACTCAAGAGAATGCGAGGCCATTTAGCGATGGAGGTTCAAATGGTGTCTGAGAGATCCAGTTACTGTCCTCAGTTGAAAGGTGTGCTGATTACAGAGGTCAGGATGAAAATGTTCCATTTGAGATATGATCATGTTTTTGTATCTGACAAGGTTTATCTCTGTCATATCTCCTTTGACCAAGAAATCTCCTTTCAGCATTTATGAAGACTCCTCAATCTCCTGCATATGCTGCTACGAAAGCTGGTGTGATGATGCTCTCTAGATGCTATGGGGTAAGTTTTCATAGAAAAACATTGGCTGGCTCTGAATTGTTCCGCCAAAAATTTCATCATGATTGCCTTCATTCCTGATTGTTAAGTAGAACTACAACAAAATGCATCCTCTCAAAAGAAACTTATTGCATGATTTTATTGTGTCCGTTCTTTTCAGGATCTCACTAATTTCAAGAAACATGGTGTCCGTGTCAACTGTATTTGTCCGTCGTTCACACACACAGCAATGCTGGAGGAGATTCTACATTTTGATGAAACATTTACTGATGTTGTCAAAATGGCGGGCACAGTTGAGTAAGTTCATTTATAAGTACCGGTACTTTTAGGATATTCAACCATGAGCTGGGCACTAAATATGGTGTCAATATCTCGAAAGACAACAGTGGGAAATTTAATGTACATCAGGAGAAAACTTGCGCTGTGAAAGAGAATCCCCTCCCTGTCACCTGAAGAGGGGGTGCATCTTATAAGATCTTGTAAAATGTCACAGATTAAGAGATTTTCAATTGGAAGAAGGTCCCATGTAATATTAAAAAAAAAAACTGAATGGACTATATATAAACGAAGCCTACATACTTTATCTTGTGTCATTTCTTTCAGTATTGAAATGGTCGCAGAGGGCTTCATGAAGTTGGTAGAAGACACGAGTAAAACGGGTGTGGTCATGCGTGTTACAGCACAGAAAGGAATTGATTATAAGATTTTTACAGATGACCCCAAACCAGGAGTAGCCAAGGGGTCAAAGTTATAATGTTGGTCCATGTCGCCTCTTTGTGAGGATGATTGTAAACCTTCTCTAGGGCTGTTGATCTCAGTTCATTCAGAGCCGCATCAATGATATTTATGAAAGTGACAACCGTTAGTTTGTAGTTGGGAAGGTAGTGTTCATTCCATTAAATGTCCATAATAATGTCAGTAGCACCATTGATCCTGCATCACTCTAGACACCAACGCAGGCGTGGCATTGGCCAACAGACGCCTACCAGTCTGTCCATTGTGATAGAGAGGAGAGAACTCTGACAGCACAGGTTTTCTCCGGGTACTCTGGCTTCCTCCTGCTGTACACAGTCAGGAATTTTCGCCCGATCGCCAGTTATCGGTCAATTGAACTGCGCAGCTCGAAGGAATGGCGCGCATTTCAATCTACCGATCGCCAGATTCACTTCCGATGGATATTGGCATAGGAAGGCGACTTGTGATCAAATCAGGATTTTTGTGACAGGTACCTTTTATCTTTCTCGTCTCTGCAGTCGTAATTTGAGGATGCGCAAATACCTGATTAAATGCGCAGGACCGTTTTTTTGACAGTGTTGAAAGTACCGCCCCTCGATCGGTCGATTTTCGGCCAATTGGCCGACGCCATATTTACACCCAGTTGTTCAATTGACCGATGCAGTTCGATTGGATGGCAACTGGCGATCGAGCGATTGTTCCTGACTGGTACATGAATTCGTCTGATATAGTCTGCAGAGGTATAATGGTGTATTTGATATTCAGCTCTTGATTTTGATATTTAAACACATAAATGACTTCCTCGTTTCGAGTCTCTTCTATGAACGATTTTCACACATTTTCGATTGAACGAACTTCCTTGAGTAGTGCATCCAGCCCAACGAACGTTTCCATGGCTGTCGGTATGATCTGCTCCTCCGGTAGCAGGAACTTGTACTCCCCAGCGTCACGCAGCTCGAGGGTGTAAGTGTATTTCACCCCTGCCACACCCTTCACCCAATCTTTTGCGAGGCCAAAACTGGTCGCTGAAAGAGACATAAGGCTAGAACATTGCTGAAGTTTTATACTAAATGCAGACGGGGTACAACATTCCCGATTCCTAATGCGTTGGCTGGCGTTTGGCGCCGGCCTCCTCAACCTATTTCAAGTATTTGCCTAAATTCCATCGTATGGCCGCGTTAATCATATAGGTTACTCAGTATTTTGGGACAATACAGGTCACTTTCGCAAATTCCGTGTTGGTTTAGACAGGTTCCAGCTGCCGGCTACCCTCAGACGGGGTACAACATTAGGGAGGTTTCGCAAGCGCCCGGTTAGGCCCTACGACGACGTTTATCTATTGTGTGGGTATACCCAAACAATAGATAAACGTCGTCGTAGGGCCTAACCGGGCGCTTGCGAAACCTCCCTATTCCCGATTTCTAATGCGCTGGTTAGTGTTTGGCGCCGGCCTGCTCAACCTATTTCAAGTATTTGCCTATTCCATCGTATGGCCGCGTTAAATCATGTAGGTTACTCAGTATTTTGGGACAATACAGGTCGCTTTCGCAAATTCCGTGTTGGTTTAGAGGTTCCAGCTGCCGGCTGCCCCGCCCCTTTCCCATAACATTTCGCCTACTCATTGACTTCCTTACCACCGAGAAGTCCCCCGCTTGTTCCCACACGGTAGATGGTTCCATTGATTTCTTTCATGGCTTCTGCGGCTGCTTTGGCCGCGCGTTCCTGTCAATGGCGGGAAATAGCAATGCATCAGGCTCAACCGCAAACGATAATGACGTCATCACTCTTTAAAAGCTTTGACGTCAATAGAGTTAGTGTTATGGTATGGTCTCAACCTCACTACCAGGTACCTACCAAATCGGCATAATCCTCCGCTAATTCGTTGGTATACCCCCAAGACGGCAGCCACATCTGTCCGAAGGAGTGAATGTTGATGTAGACTAGGACCTTGGTCTGCTGACGAAGATAGTCAGCCACGGCGCGAACACAAGGCTCTGAGAAGGGATATGGTCCGGGGTAGGTGATGTAACATGGGTTAGTCGTCGCTGGAAATGCATTAGAGAGATTTAGATGTGCCCCGAGAACGTCAACGAGGACGAAAAGAGATCTCTCGTCCGCGGACAACGTCATCAGACTGAGTATTTCATGAGGTTTGTTGGCATCTTGTCAGAGATACCATTGAGACAATGAGGTCTTTTTTTGTGAAAACGACAACGACTTCAAGACGTTCTCGTTTACGTTGTCGCCGTTCTCGTTACGTGTTTAACCTCCCTATTGTCCCACGGATGCGTCCCCAAGATCAGTCTCATTTGGGAATCCACGCATGCTGACTCGGTATGTCTAGTGAGAGATTACATTCCTGCCAGATTGCAAAAGTACGTACTTTGGAACCATTGGAAGTCCCAATTTCTGTTGGGGTCTGAACCCCGGCATTCCGTCCCATTAAAGGTGTAACTTGAATTACTTGGAGTTCTCGTTTTGCGCCAAAACCGATTTTGTGTCCAGGAATAAACATAACCGTCTGGATTAAAAATCGGAACCACGTGGATGTCCCACAATGTTAGAAGGTCGATCGCAGCGTTGTCCCCGAGGCTGTACCCCTGTATGAACTGAAAATACAAGAAAGCCCGTCATATGATCCGACCAATCAGAGCACTTTATCTCATTACGTCTGAATGTTACCTCGTGACGTCATGCTAGTTGCGCGGCGTAGTGGCTGGAGGTCTTACGGATTTTCAGAGAGTTCTTCCACAACTTTCCATTTTTGTGGCAGTTTGTGGTGACACTTGACCCCTCATGCTCTATTTTTTACCTCGTTCATGAGATAGAGACAGGTGGCAGGGGTGATCCACTCTCGGCTGTGTATCCCGCAGTCCAGGAGGACTGTTGTCTTGTTTTGCCCGGGTCGACCAGGGGCTTGAAACTGAAAGAGGGAAGGAATACGTCCTTGAGACTGGAGTACGCCTGCCTCTCACTTAGGGCCTACTTGTATTCTCGTCTTTGGGACGACTTTGTCTCACTGACGTCAGCCGATTTCCAATGGTGACTGCGACTTGGTGTCTTGTGATGTAGAAGGCACGGGCGGATCCACAATTTGGCGGAAAAGAGGGAGCGCACTGTGCTAGAAACATTGAAATCTGCCGTGAATTTCAATGATTTGCTCCAAA
>NMRB01001878.1:38738-52137 GCA_002633025.1 Notospermus geniculatus | reverse complement strand
TGTCAGATCAGGTTGTGCATGGGATATGAATGCTTTGTACTTCGGGCAATTTTGCTCTCAAAGTCACTCGTTTATTTCCATGAAGAGAAGTTTTGATTGTTGTGAGACCATTTTTATATGTTAAAGTATATGTCTGTACGTATGTGTGTGAAATATCAAGTCGATTCGATGACTATAACATTGTTTTTGGAGCCTCCCAAAAAAGTTGTGTGTCAAATGAGGTTGTGGATGGGATATGAATATGCCTTGTTGATCGGGCAGTTTTGCTCTCAAAGTCACCCGTTTATTTGATTGAAGGGAAGTTTTGATTGTTGTGAGACTATTTTTATATGTTAAAGTATATGTCTGTACGTATGTGTGTGAAATATCAAGTCGATTTGATGACGATAACATTGTTTTTGCAGCCTCCCAAAAAAGTTCTGTGTCAGATCAGATTGTGGATGGGATAGCCAAGGAATATGCTTTGTTGATCGGGCAGTTTTGCTCTCAAAGTCACACGTTTATTTCCATGAAGAGAAGTTTTGATTGTTGTGAGACTATTTTTATATGTTAAAGTATATGTCTGTACGTATGTGTGTGAAATATCAAGTCGATTCGATGACTATAACATTGTTTTTGGAGCCTCCCAAAAAAGTTGTGTGTTAAACATTACCAGAAATCCATAAACTATTCAACTCACTTGGAGCGCTGCCTGCTCTATTGTTTGGCCCTCCACTGCTCTGGTGATCCCTTTGTTCTGGTAATTAGGCCAAAAAAGTTGTGTGTCAAATCAGTTTGTGGATGGGATACGAATATGCTTTGTTGATCGGGCAATTTTGCTCTCAAAGTCACCCGTTTATCCATGAAGAGAAGTTTTGATTGTTGTGATTCGGCAATATCTCAGGTCCTATTGCTCATACATGTAGCACTGAAAATAAAGTATCTCTACCCATGTTTTGGATATCGGGGAACAACATGGAACTCCCAAAATTTATGTCAGATGGACGCCATGTTGGATTTCAAGATGGCCGCCATGTGTCAGGCTCCATTGTTTAACTCGTTACTCCAGTCAGGTGTGAAATGGGCAAAATAAGAGTCCCGTGGGGTTTTTGGTATGAAATTTGCCAAACTATCTAGATTGATAGAGAATGACTTCCTGTATATCAAAAACTTTACCGAAACTTCCGGAAATTCTCTCGACGGAAGTTACGGCCAATTGAATTTTTGGAACTGACTTTATCATTGTACCCAAGAACTGAACTTTGTACAGGAGAATGGGACCCGATGTACAGCTAACTTTTGAAAGGTTGGATTTATACCCCATAAATGTATTACCAACAGATACAAACATGGTGCCTCAGAAGCAGATAAGCATGTTCTCATTTGTTTTCAATAGTTATGTAATAAGCAATGACGTTTTTTTTTGTAAATTAACAGAAAATGGGTCAAAATCCATAAAAACGCTGTTTCCAATTACATATGTAGTTAAAACCTACAAGGAACATGCTTATTTGATTGAGAGGCACCATGTTTCTATCTGTTGGTAATACATTTATAGGGTGCAAATCAAACCATTCAAAAGTTAGCTGTACATCGGGTTCCATTCTCCTGTACAAAGCTCAATTCTTGGGTCCAACGATAAAGTCAGTTCCAAAAATTCAATTGGCCGTAACTTTCGTTGAGAAAATTGCCGGAAGTGACGGTAAAGTTTTTCATGTACAGGAAGCCATGCTCTATCAATCTAGACAGTTTGGCAAATTTCATACCAAAAACCCCACGGGACTCTTATTTCGCACATTTCACACCTGACTGGAGTAACGAGTTAAACAATGGAGCCTGACACATGGCGGCCATCTTGAAATCCAACATGGCGTCCATCTGACATAAATTTTGGGGGCGCCATGCTGTTCCCCGATATCCAAAACATGGGTAAAGATACTTTATTTTCAGTGCTATGAGCAATAGGTCCTGATATATTGCTGAAAAAATGGCTATTTTGGCGGCCATATTTAAAACCAATATGGCGGCCACCAGGGGGCGCGAATTTTTGGGGTCCATTTTTTTCATGATCCTCAGGTATCAAAGTACCCATGTGGGGAGTTTCATGCTTTCTTGAAGAAGTGAACGAGTTTTACCCTTAACCGCTCTACTACGGTAATCATCGTACGTGACGTCGCATTCGGAACTTCCAAAGGCAACTCATGCTCGGCAATTTCCGTGACAACTCGCATTTCCCCTCCTCGGACACAATTCCAAGGCAGCCATCTTGAATGCGCAACGATTCCCTTGCATTTCTGTGGGTTTAGATGCGGTCGCCTCATCACGGACAGTCGCCCTCGATCACTCAGCAAAGGTGTGATTAACTCCCTCATTCACTAACGGTTCCAGTTGATTATGACGTCACCACATCTCATTTGTCGGTGATAGTCGTCCCGCATGACGGAAAATCTTCGTTGGCTAACGGAGCAGCCAGCCAAAAGATGGCAGCAGTTCCAGTGGACCAATACAAAGGAAAATTCACTTGGTTTGTGCTGGAAGCATGAATTGGGCGGCAGTGATACCTGTTGGTCAACTGGCTGACACTGTTGTTTCCATCAAACGATTAAATATCTGTTCTGGTATGATTTGACAATTTCAGAATGTTGGACGATGCCTTTTCGCCAAACACGAGCCTAACGACCGACATCACCAGCAAGTTGTTACAATTGGTGGCCAGGAATCCGCAGGGGACGGCCATGGCATTGGACGCCTTATTCGATCACTGGGAATACTTCACCGATAGGTAAGACTCTAAAAGGTGCCCACAGGTCGACATTGCGTCCGGAAACAACTCGCGCAACCAGCGATGGAAGCAACTCGGAGCGACTGATCAGTTGCCGATTTTGTCGACCTGAGCGCTTGCGTCTCCGAGCAACTGCCGCCGAAATGCATCATGAGCGTGTTGTTCGAGGTATAACTGCCAGTTGCTCCGAGTTATCTGCGACGGATCCATCGAGTTGCTGCAAGACGCAATGTTGACCTGTAGGCACCAGCAGCAGACCAGGCGTTATTGCAAGGGCTCGTCAGCGAGCAAAATCGGCTGTTGACGCCAGAACAGCGATGTGTGTGGGATCTTCTCGCCAGCGATGCTCGCCCGATATCAACCAATACCGAAAATGAGATCGCCTAGTTGGTATTCTGCTTACTTTACCACCGAACTTAGCTCCAAGATAGTCTGTGTTTTCCCGAACGTTTAAGGACAAATAGACGGGCTTCTCAACATTTCGGGATGAGGTTGACAAGTGAGTTTTCGCAAGCACCCGAAACGCCAACGCCAACCCCAATCTGGTTGTTCGATGCAACGAAGAAAGCACCGATCCGAACAAAAGGATAGACGTTTACGTTGGCGTTTCGGGGTTTTGGGAGAACTCTCTATTAAGAAATCCCCGCCATGGATGGGGACATACCGAATGTCACCCCTCGAAAACATCGTTGCCCAAGGTCGCCGAAGTCAACAATGGGCGAGGTCAAATCTCATAGTTAACTCGGTGTTAACCCCCAGGGTTAAGAAAGTGTCAGGATAACCCGGAGAATTGACCTCAGGCCTCAGAGTTAAGATTACACTGAGTAATCTCATGGTTATCTCAGAGATGACACAAAGTTAACACTTTCTTGACACTTTGATAACCCTGGTGTTAACTTAATCTGAGGAATGACCAAAAAGTCAACGAAATACATGGCAGCTCCTGTACATTTGGTGTTAACCTCCTGGAGGTTAACTCTGGAGGGAGGTCAAATCTCAGGGTTAGCAAAAGCAGCCATGTTTGCCATTCCAATGCTTCAAGTTGTGGCACAAAGAAGACGTGAAAACTTTGTACGTCACCCATACAGCAGAGAGCCAATTGAAAGTTAGTTAGTCATTACCGGCGTCGTAGCCCTGTTGGGCTTTTGCCGGAGGTATGGAGTCCACAACAGGCTACAGTCCACCTGTGTGTGGGGTCTTCTACTTGCCCTGGCATAGACACTCAGGTACAAGGGACCACGGCTTTCAGTCCCATCCGACGGACCCTCTAATATTTCAAAATTTTATGTGCCTTCGCCCGGAGTCGAACTCGCGCCGACCCATTACACGGTTGGTTGTCAAGCGCGCTAACCACTCGACCACCGGGCTTAGACAAGGCACTTGAGATTCAATGAGAACAATTTGATCACCTGGTGGACAGTTTTCATGGCTGGTGGCTGATGCAAGCTGAGGGAAATGGGCAGCTGAATGAAGGAACTTCTGCAAAACGCGTCAAGACTTTTTTTACACTATACATGGCTTCGCGGGAGGCTTCTTTCGGCAACTTGGTTTTGCTGTGGGAATTGCGAAACCAACTGCAATACTGCATGCACGACAGGTCTCGAATTATTATATTGCGCCTGCTCACATTTCTGAGTCTAGGGCCTAATCTTTTTCTAACCCTGGTGTTATCTGAGTGTAATCTTTTTCTAACCCTGGGGTTATCCAAGTGTTAACTTCATCTTGGTGTCAAGGGTTCAGGTTAACACTTTTTGGGGAGATTACACTAGGATTATCCTGACCCAAAAGTTAACTTTCAGATTTGACCTCACCCAATGTTTTCTCGACGGGTGACATTTCCAGTCTCTCCAGAACTCAAGGAGCAGACGATACAGCACTCACTATAACAGTAGATTGACAGGCTGACGCTTTGAGACCAGTTGCACAAAAATGGGCCAGGGACAGTTGGTTTATAATTCGAGAATGGAATCAATGATAAAGTTGTAAATCAAATTTTCCCTTTTCATTCCAGTCAAGCGATTGAAGTGATTAGACTTTTCAAAAGTATATTGAACAGGAGAGATCATCTACAAACGGTAAGTAGGCCTAACTGGAAAAACGAATTACATGTACCTTTTTTTCGAAAATCTTCGGTGTGCCTGGAGTTTCTTTGCCTTGATTGCTTTCATCGTCCATCCCTATTGCCAAAAGAGGGAAGCAGCTCCCACTGAGGGATCGATAATTCCTAACGGAGACTTTCGGAATAAAGTCCACTGATCAACCACCACAGCAGGTTCGGACTTCACTACTTCCGGTCGTCAATTCCATTCCTGCCACCACTGATGGCCATTTTGTGTCGCTATTCACGAACTTTGTAATACACAAATAGGCTTTGGCGCCTTCGACGTATGTACATGTACATGTATACAATGCCGCCCCTGAATAACAGATAACCTTGGCGAGAGAAAAAATTATTTCCCTGCGAAGCGATATCAACTGAGACAAAAGTGACGTAACGACTTTCGGTCGGATCGGTGGGAGCGCCGCCTTGCCTCCTGCACGGGTCCCTGATCGGTGGGAGCGCCGCCTTGCCTCCTGCACGGGTCCCTGATCGGTGGGAGCGCCGCCTTCCCTCCTGCAGGTCCCTGATCGGTGGGAGCGCCGCCTTCCCTCCTGCACGGGTCCCTGATCGGTGGGAGCGCCGCCTTCCCTCCTGCACGGGTCCCTGATCGGTGGGAGCGCCGCCTTCCCTCCTGCACGGGTCCCTGATCGGTGGGAGCGCCGCCTTCCCTCCTGCACGGGTCCCTGATCGGTGGGAGCGCCGCCTTGCCTCCCGCACGTTCCTCATTATGTCTTATCCAACGACTGGCAATAAAAACGTGAGCTATGGAACGAGAAAAATAAATCACGTTTTCCTGCCAATATTTCAGGTCCGGCTATTCCGGTACAGTCGCCCCCTAACGGTGAAAGTAGTAATGGAAGTCGAAATTCTGATAGAAGCTATCAAAGAGAATATACGTTGGTTAGAAAGGAATGAAGAGAGCGTAACACATTGGTTGGAGGAATTCAACAGTGGGAACACAGACTGGAGAGTAAATGGTCGCAGACGATAACAGAAGGCAGTAGGCCTACATCTTTCGTATATGCCTTTTGTATTTAGCCTGTCTTCTTGTGCTCGCGTGAATTCGTTTGATATTTGTATCCATTGCGTCCACACCTATAATAAGGGGTCAGTAGAGACAGATATCCTGTTACATAGGTATTCATTGGAAAGCACTCACAAAGAGCTTCCCAATGACTACGTATGTGATGGGTTTTAGCACACATATACAAGTTATAATTAACCTGAAGCACACCAGGCGGATCGGAAGCCTCGCCACCAATCTTCTTCTCCGCAGTGTTACATTGCAAGGGCTTACTGGAAAACGCGGAACTGAACGGAACAAGCGGAACCACCCTTCTGTCGAAGGAGCGACCATTACTCGTGCGTTTTCCAACTAAGGCCTGCTTTCCAGTGAAGCGTTTCCATGCGCGAAAACGCTGGAAAGCATTGTATTTTTCCACGCGGTGACCAACGACGCGGAAACAAACAATGCGTTCGAGCGTTTTCACGCACGAAAACGCTCTAATGGAAAGCAGGCCTAAAGCTGCTTTTCCACGAGGCGTTTGCGGGCGCGGATGGAAAAAATCAATCCAACGTATTTCCCTTTAGCTATTTCACTCGCACCCGCTCCCGCCACCGAAACCGCGTCCGCAAACGCCTCATGGAAAAGCAGCTTAAAGGTGGTGACAGACTGGCGCGTAAGCAACGCGTCGGGAAAGCGTTCAACCAATCAGGGAAGTGGTAACACGGATCGAGACACCTACCGAAGAATCTGATTGGCGGAACGCCTGGAGGGCGCGCAAGTCTGTCACCGTCTTTAGCCCATTGCAAGTCGTCACTGCCGGAAGATGTAATATGATTTGTGTCCGGAGAGTTTAGAAGTAGATTTAGTGAGATGTGTGTTTTTATTGCGTTGTTATTTTTCAATAGGAGCTGTCAGCGAGTTGACCACTAGGTGTCACTAGGGCCCAATTCAATGCATCTAGCGGACCCAGTCATTATCATCGAGCAGCGATCATAATAGATTTCCTGTACATTTGGTCCGCTAAGACTGTGCTGCCATCTGTTAGCAATATGCGCGGCTGACTGCTCCTATTGGTATAATGTAGTATTTAAAAAGGGAATGAAAATACTCTCCTAAGATTGTCACTGAACTTACACTAGCACCTGCTACATAAGGCTGAGTTCACAGCTACACTCAGCCGGTATCTAGTTACGGTAACCATGATCGCCCAGGCATAGTTTCTTTTACGATATCTGACGGTCATTGCCTGGTACGTTATGGTTTACCCATGGAGCATACGTGTGGTGTATCTTGGGTCATGTACTGAACAAAATGACCAAATACATGTACACGTATGTATTTATTCGTACACAAAGTACAGAAGTTTTTTGTGCAAGAAGTGCAGGCAATGCAGTGCATTGGCCAAATACAAATGGCAATTAATGCATCCTTCACCTAGTTTTAACCTCACCCGAATCAACCCCGTGACATAACTTAATAAACACAAACATGAAACAGAATCTGTTCAATTTCTTGACTAGTCAGTAACACATCCCCGTTTTCCCTCATACCCAATAACTCTCCAATTTGGTATCCAGCCCTCCCTCATTCCTCGCCGCTGTTAGGCCTACATCCACTCGTTTCGATATCTCCCAACAATGATCTTATCACTGAAAAATTGGCACTAATTAGGGGGAAAAATAGCTACAAAACTCCGTTGAAGTGTCATCAAAACGCATGAAACAAGTCTCTAACACATTGCTGGTACAAGATTCGAGGTCACGTGTCTGGGCGTAGTCGATAACACTGAATGAGAACGAGGCTGACGCCAGCTGCGCAAATGCATTGCGCGAGACTCATTTCTGTCATTCATCATGGCGTGTCACCGGCCTGTACATTTAGACTCGGGAAGCGGATTTCAAACTGGATTTGGGAAGTAAATAAGGAAGGAATATTACTGAATTCATTCGGATATGGTGTATTAACGGTAGCTCAATAACACCGGGATACAATATTGAGGATTTTCGTCCTGGTTTGTGAATTAACAGTGCCCGCCTCGTATACACGGGCGGAAGTGCTCCACAGGAAATGTATTGGGGAAGCTGAGACTCTGTATGTACAATATTAATCCACAAATAGGCCTACTCATGCGCGCTACGTAGATGTCAGTTTGTAAAAGCAAAAGCGCGGGATTAGAGTCCCAGTTACTGAGACTACCCAGTGTCCAGAGGAATCGGAACCAGTCATTGTTGGTTTAGGCCTCTGGTCGGCTTGAGATATGAGTAGGCCAATGTGTGGATTAATAGACCACTTGCGCAAGTCGGCCATTACAGCCAGAAGGTGTCAACAAACCTTGGGCCTAGTGCATTGTGCCGACGGTAAGCACAGGAGCCAACTGTACAAATGCATTAGGCCCCCTAGGGCGAGGTTAATGTTGACACCCTGGGCTGATAAGCGCAAGGGGTCTATATTGAAACGTCGGTATTTCAGTGGGTTGGTATAGAATAGGGAGTTTTCGCAAAGCCCCCGAAACGCCAACGTGAACGCCAAACCCATTGTTCGATGTCAGGAAGAGAGCACCGAACAAAAGGATAGGCGTTCGCGTAGGCGTTTCGGGGGCTTTGCGAAAACTCCCTAATGATGGGATGTGGACACCCGAACCATGGAGGGCTACACCTCTCTATAGTAAGCCAGAGTCGTGTTTTACAACCGTTTTCCTTCTGTCTTTCTGCACTTTGTTTAATGCGCCTTTTTCTGAAATGTGCTCAGCCTACAATTACTGACGCAAAAAAAGTCGTAAAGCAGAAGAACACACTGATGTTCATTGCCCCATCCTACCCGATGTGTAAATTTTTGGCCGCATTTTCAACGGCTATATACATATCCATAAATGTCTGAAAGTCATCACCATTGTACACCAGCTGCTCCCCAATGACCTGCCCGACCAAATCTTTCGGGAAGCCCATATTTATGAGAAGCTGACATTCCTCTCGGTCCAGTCTCGCTTGAACTTCCCGCCTGTCCAAGTTATGTAATCGTCTTTCCACGTGATCAAAGTGGGCGGATTGAAGAGGTTGTTCAACTGGCGCTGGCTGGACTTGTTGGTGCGGATAGTTTGTGTGAGTAGACCGAGGGATCAGCGGAGAATTTCGTGACACTCCCGCCTGATCGTTTATACCACGTACCATATGGATAAATCTGTCTCCCTTTTCTCGAATTACAAAACTACACAATGGGTTTGCCTTGATGTGTGCTGTCCAGGCGTCATCAGGACGCCGCAGAATCACTTTTGCTCCACAATAAAAGCAGGCGATCTCCGATCCATAATTGTTTGCAAGCTGAAAAAGACCAGCCTCAGCTGCCTCTTGCACGGAAAACCCCATTGATTGACCAATACTCCACAAACTCTCCAACCGTTTTATTCTGTTTGCGTAGGCAGGATACACCGCATTCGACGGGTGGTAAACAGCAGTCTGTGGTCGGTTCGAAGTCGCTGACGGCCTATCTATAGTCGGTGGACTGTAGAGGGCGCTGTCCGTCACCGTCTCGCCATCAAGGCTCTCCATTTCACAGATCCCATCATCACGACATGCCATCTGGCCTCCGAAGTCGGACGTCGGATGCTGTGACTCGATGTGTTTCTGAAACGGTCGATAACGATAAGGACCCGCTTCACTGCGTCTTAAAATCTGAAAATAGAAAAATTCTTGGAAATAAATATTTGACAGAAGTTTGATGTCCTCTTCCTTTCTTTCGGGATTTTCGAAGGCTGCGGTGAGTTTGAACTCCAGATGATTGGCTTTTATCCGGATCCTCAAACGGTCATTTGGACCGTCATTCACAAAGCCTTCGGTTCCGACTTCGTAGATCTCCGTAGATTTCTCAAGCCTTGTGTCTAAATCACAAAATAGAAAGGAAATTGAATCGTACAACTTTGTCACTTGAGAATCTCAGTTTTCAATATTGAGGTTTCGCAAACCTGAAAAATTAAGTAGACCAGCGAAATACGAATTGTACTTCATTTCCATGATCTAATGTATTTCCTAGGAGATGGTTGGTACCACATTATCACCTGCTGCAAGATCGTCTTTAGCGTATGAGGTAAGACCGATAGAGTTAAGGAACTTTGAAATTAATCGTTAGTATTAGGGAATTGAAAGGATCTGGATGGAAGAGGAAGATTTCCGTCACGCGCGTGCCCGAGCTTAATGTGTCATAACTGACTTGACCCTTAACAGTGCCCGCCTCGTATACACGGGCGGAAGTGCTCCACAGGAAATGTATTGGGGAAGCTGAGACTCTGTATGTACAATATTAATCCACACATAGGCCTACTCATGCGCGCTACGTAGATGTCAGTTTGTAAAAGCAAAAGCGCGGGAGAGTCCCAGTTACTGAGACTACCCAGTGTCCAGAGGAATCGGAACCAGTCATTGTTGGTTTAGGCCTTGTAGGTCGGCTTGAGATATGAATTGGCCAATGTGTGGATTAATATTGAAACGTCGGTATTTCAGTGGGTTGGTATAGAATAGGGAGTTTTCGCAAAGCCCCCGAAACGCCAACGTGAACGCCAAACCCATTGTTCGATGTCAGGAAGAGAGCACCGAACAAAAGGACAGGCGTTCGCGTAGGCGTTTCGGGGGCTTTGCGAAAACTCCCTAATGATGGGATGTGGACACCCGAACCATGGAGGGGTACTACACCTCTCTATAGTAAGCCAGAGTCGTGTTTTACAACCGTTTTCCTTCTGTCTTTCTGCACTTTGTTTAATGCGCCTTTTTCTGAAATGTGCTCAGCCTACAATTACTGACGCGAAAAAGTCGTAAAGCAGAAGAACACACTGATGTTCATTGCCCCATCCTACCCGATGTGTAAATTTTTGGCCGCATTTTCAACGGCTATATACATATCCATAAATGTCTGAAAGTCATCACCATTGTACACCAGTTGCTCCCCAATGACCTGCCCGATCAAATCTTTCGGGAAGCCCATATTTATGAGAAGCTGACATTCCTCTCGGTCCAGTCTCGCTTGAACTTCCCGCCTGTCTAAGCTATGTAATCGTCTTTCCACGTGATCAAAGTGGGCGGATTGAAGAGGTTGTTCAACTGGCGCTGGCTGGACTTGTTGGTGCGGATAGTTTGTGTGAGTAGACCGAGGGACCAGCGGAGAATTTCGTGAAACTCCCGCCTGATCGTTTATACCACGTACCATATGGATAAATCTGTCTCCCTTTTCTCGAATTACAAAACTACACGATGGGTTTGCCCTGATGTGTGCTGTCCATGCGTCATCAGGACGCCGCAGAATCACTTTTGCTCCACAATAAAAGCAGGCGATCTCCGATCCAGAATTGTTTGGAAGCTGGAAAAGACCAGCCTCAGCTGCCTCTTGCACGGAAAACCCCATTGATTGACCAACACTCCACAAACTCTCCAATCGTTTTATTCTGTTTGCGTAGGCAGGATACACCGCATTCGAAGGGTGGTAAACAGCAGTCTGTGGTCGGTTCGAAGTCGCTGACCGCCTATCTATAGTCGGTGGACTGTAGAGGGCGCTGTCCGTCACCGTCTCGCCATCAAGGCTCTCCATTTCACAGATCCCATCATCACGACATGCCATCTGGCCTCCGATGTCGGACGTCGGATGCTGTGACTCGATGTGTTTCTGAAACGGTCGATAACGATAAGGACCCACTTCACTGCGTCTTAAAATCTGAAAATAGAAAAATTCTTGGAAATAAATATTTGACAGAAGTTTGATGTCCTCTTCCTTTCTTTCGGGATTTTCGAAGGCTGCGGTGAGTTTGAACTCCAGATGATTGGCTTTTATCCGCAAACGGTCATTTGGACCGTCATTCACAAAGCCTTCGGTTCCGACTTCGTGGATCTTTGTAGATTTCTCAAGCCCTGTGTCTAAATCACAAAAGAGAAAGGAAATTGAATCGTACAACTTTGTCACTTGAGAATCTCAGTTTTCAATATTGAGGTTTCGCAAACCTGAAGAATTAAGTAGACCAGCGAAATACGAATTGGACTTCATTTCCATGATGTAATGTATTTCAGGAGATGGTTGGTACCACATTTATCACCTGCTGCAAGAGCGTCTTTAGCGTATGACGTAAGACCGATAGAGTTACGGAACTTTGAAATTAATCTTTCGTTTCCACTTCGGAGCTATATGTACGAAGTGGAAATTGGTTATCAAAAGTTTACAGAAAATCGATGTCGAAATAATGTCATCGAAAATGTTTGGGTTCTTTTTTCATCGAAACAATGATTATGTGACCTTGATTTAAATATCAACAGTTGACTAGAACAGTATTTTTCATATCAACGCAAAAGCCCTGTACTGTCTGTCATATTCAGTTTTAGGCCTATGATAGTGAAGTATGTACATCAAAGTTAAGTACATGTAAACTGTGATCTACTGGGCCATATGAATAAAGACTAGCAAATACTTTTACATTAGATTTGCACAGCACTGTCTAGTGCATTTGTATTGCAATAATATTCAAGTAAAAGCATTTATTAGTCTTTATTCATATGAACCATTTTGACATTAAAGCACGGTGTGGTATTTGTATCGAATGTAAATTCATGAAGACTCTAAGCCTGGGAAGAAAACTGGAATCTCACACTATGGGTCTGACATGAAGCTCCCCACGCCACCTGCCGGTGTGAAATGATTGGTCATCCCAGGAATCGGCAAGTCCGAGCGAGAGCAGCCGGTGATTGTCATGTGATATTCGAATGGTTTCTATTTAAAAAAAAGCTCACATCCTTATCCGTCATTGAACAAAGAACCGGACTTGAATTCATGGGGTAGGTTCCTGTCACACACAACTGGCATTTTAATATCTGAAATCATCTGACCTGTAGGGTAACACATTGTCGCCTACAGTGCACAAGGCCTACCGAGTTTAGAGCTGGGGTTTTCGAAAACTCGGCATCAGATCTACGTATTTTGGCGTTGCCGAAGAGCAAGAAGGAAATAACGGCTAAGCCACAGAGATAACGCCACCATAGCCCCCAGGCCCACCAGTTGGGATGCCAACGGTAAAGGGCCTATTCAGAGGTGAATTAGGCCTCAACTGATCTCAAGATTTTTCCTGTGAAAGGTAGGCACATTGAAGCACAAATCAGACTTATACCCTCCCCCCCCCCATGCATATAAAAAATGGCACAAGATCCTGTTCCTGAGCACTGCAAACGTAGTCTCGTGCCACCAGACTCTGCAATTTTCAATTTTAGAGTCTGGTCCGGATGGTACCTTTTTCTTGTAAAATCCATCATGGCGGACAATCTACCGCCGATGACGTAGAACACAATGCACAATCAAAGCAAAAAGCATTCAGCGTGCGAGTAAAACTGCAGTATTTGTACCCCTTGCTGTTAGGCCTACTGTACTTTTTATAGCATAATTCCCTCCCCAATCGAAAAAATATAAATATACTTGCCTGAAATTCCAATGAAAGACACTATAAATTGACTTGACAACACAAATTGAGGCGATTCACCTCACTAATTTTCACGCTTCAAGTTCTCTGGGC
>NMRB01001878.1:7264-37266 GCA_002633025.1 Notospermus geniculatus | reverse complement strand
TCATCATTTAATTAACAGAAAGTTATGTGGAAATTGTAGTCTTAGAACCAGCTTTGCACTTCTGTTATCCTTTAATTCCTTAATCACCTCATTTCTAACCTCTTTAGGTATAATAGCATTTTCTTCTAAAGCTTGCTTCATCGCATTCTCGTCTTTGTTAAAGAAAAGCACCAGCAATCTGATATTCTCTCTAAAGTCCTTGACAATTGAATTATACTTCTGAATCAATACCCAAGTTGAAATTTGATAATGGCGGCCACTGAACGCGAGATTACATATCTCTGTCGCCTTCCGTTTACTATCTTGCAAGTTAGCGCAATCATCAATTATAAAGAGAGTGTTCGTACCTTTAAAAATCTCCATACAACACCATAAAACTGCGTTGAGATTAGTTTTTACCAATGCTGGATCGATGACAATGAAATTTCTGTCCTTAAAGAGCCATTGCCGATTATATGTCTGATTATAATCAAAAGTTGGACAAAAGAGGATTATATTCTCGAAATGACCTTGATAGATGGACTCTAGGAGGTCAAGGATGAAATGTGTTTTTCCACAGTTGGTTACCCCGGAGATAATTGCGTTATGTGGCTCATAGATAAATATTTCCTTGAGATTAGTTGTCATTTATAGTGCAAATTTAATTTTCGATTATATTAATTTTTTCCAAGGGATTTGATAAAAATAAAAAATATAGTAAAATCCGCTGATTAGTACTGAGTATAATAAACATCATTTCATTTACCCAATATATACCGTTTAGGAGTTAAAGGGACTTTAATTTTACTTTCTAACTAGGTCAAACCATGAAATTTTTCAAGAGTTAGTTGATGTATTATATAAGGAAGTCGAAACCTTAGATAAGTAAGAAAGCAGTTGAGACCCCAACGGAGGGTTTTGCTGAAAAGCCCAAAAAAGGCCTAAAAATTTATCACGCCGTGTTAAAAATTATGAACGGCGTTCCAAGTGAACAGCGTTCCAAGTGAACAGTAAGTAGCTGAAATATTGTAAAATGTACAGGGTAATATCTATGAAACTAGTATCTGGGAAGTGTTAATTTTACCTTTCGAAACGGGTCAAGTCAGTTATGACACATTAAGCTCGGGCACGCGCGTGACGGAAATCTTCCTCTTCCATCCAGATCCTTTCAATTCCCTAATACTATCGTTCGTTTCCACTTCGGAGCTACATGTACGAAGTGGAAATTGGTTATCAAAAGTTTACAGAAAATCGATGTCGAAATAATGTCATCGAAAATGTTTGGGTTTTTTTCATCGAAACAATGATTATGTGACCTTGATTTAAATATCAACAGTTGACTAGAACAGTATTTTTCATATCAACGCAAAAGCCCTGTACTGTCTGTCATATTCAGTTTTAGGCCTATGATAGTGAAGTATGTACATCAAAGTTAAGTAAACTGTGATCTACTGGGCCATATGAATAAAGACTAGCAAATGCTTTTAGATTAGATTTGTACAGCACTGTCTAGTGCATTTGTATTGCAATAATATTCAAGTAAAAGCATTTATTAGTCTTTATTCATATGACCCATTTTGACATTAAAGCACGGTGTCGTATTTGTATCGAATGTAAATTCATGAAGGCTCTAAACCTGGGAAGAAAACTGGAATCTCACACTTGGCCTGACATGAAGCTCCCCACGCCACCTGCCGGCGTGAAATGATTGGTCATCCCAGGAATCGGCAAGTCCGAGCGAGAGCAGCCGGTGATTGTCATGTGATATTCGAATGGTTTCTATTTTTAAAAAGCCCACATCCTTATCCGTCATTGAACAAAGAACCGGACTTGGATTGATGGGGACTTAGATTCCTCTCACACATAACTGGCATTTAATATCTGAAATCATCTGACCTAGGGTAACACATTGTCGCCGACAGTGCACAAGGCCTATTACCGAGTTCAACTCGGCATCAGATCTATGTATTTTGGCGTTGCCGAAGGGCAAGAAGGAAATAACGGGTAGATAGCACTAAGCCAGAAAGACAACGCCACCATAGCCCCCAGGCCCACCAGTTGGGATGCCAACGGTAAAAGCGCCTATTCAGAGGTGAATTAGGCCTCAGTCTGATCTCAAGATTTTTCCTGTGAAAGGTAGGCACATTGAAGCACAAATCAGACTTATCCCCCCATGAGGCATTGTAGGCCTACCCNTATAGATTACGAGGTAAACCTATTTCATCGTATGGTCGGGGGGTTTTCCCAGATGTGACGTACGTGCGGGAATACCTCCAGCTTTTGATGACTTATATTCCGCAGAGCGGGGGCCACTACCTCTTGTTCCAGAAGCAAAACTTCCCCAAATCACTTGTTGTCACTCTGATGAAGAAGACCCAGTGGATTTGATCTGGGTAGGCTCCGACCGTCAAAAACTCCGATATGTACGTACGTACTGTTGTGAAGAGTTGATCATAAATGGATCACTAACCTAGTTGTATGACTTTTGAACGAGGCCTAGATGATCACATGATGGCGCAAGAGAATCAACACAAACGAACAAGGAAAAAAAATAACATGCACTATATATTCTGAATGCAGGTATCTTTCTGAAAGCGTTTTGCAATGTGCAAAAAGCAAATCCTGAAAATATGCCAAATTGTGAGTCACGGCTGACGCGATTTTCGAAATATCTGTCTGTGAGATGGTGAGACAAGAGTCGGTCAATTATGCCCCCGATCTCCGAAGGTCGGGGGGGGGGGCATTATGTCGGGCCCTGTGCGTCGGTGGCATTTCGTTATCTTGAACTCAGGTTGAGCCACAACTCAAGTTTCCATTGTCACATCATGCCCTGGCAAACCTGAACAATTGAAAAGCTGTGGCTCAAACTGACTTGAAGATAATCTTCGTTGGTGCATACGGCCCCATGAGGGGAAGGTTCCTTTCGATGACCAGCACCATCTGGGCTATGCTTACAAACATCATAGTTGGAGGCATCATTTGCCATGCTCTGCGTAGCTCTTGTTATTATGCAGGTAGGACACATAATAGAGTGTTTTCATTGCGGCCATATTGGAGGTATAAACAAAAGAATTTTTCGCCAGAGAACTTCTATTGTTTTGAAAGTCTCTTCTTTTGTTCCAACATGGCCGCTGTGACATCATATAAGAACACCTATTTTTAGCACTGCGCGTAGGGCAGTCTGTTTCTATTTCACCGGGATGTGCGTGACTATTAACAGGACCCGTTTCCTCTCAACCCCGCCCTTTTACAATATTGCTTTCGTGACCCATTCCTGGGGTCGGGAAAGATTGCGAAGGCCAAATCGAATGAAAGGAACTCTGTCTCTGCCCCCCCCCACCCGTCCCCGATCATGAGAAATAGTGTAACATCCGCGTTTTTACTGTGTGTGAATATTCTCTCCTATTGTAGTGCCCTCTGAACGGTCATGGTCTCTCTAGCTGTCGATTGCCACGACGTTTCAAATGAAAAGAAGAAACACTGAAAACGGGGAACATTGGCAAATATTACACATTCCTTCTCACCGTTTCTGTCTGCTGCTCGTCTTCCAGGCCGCTATCGGGATCGGTCAGGGACGAGGCGTGCGCGTCTTCCAGCCACTGCCCCGTCATCGGCGGCGACTCCATGGACGCTTGGTTGATGAACATCTTTTCAATTCTGGCGCCCAGTGCATCCATTCGATTGAACTGAATTACAAATCCACTTGCTGAAAAGAATGATGAAACTGATAGTCGTATGGCAGTTAGAAACTAGAACTGAGAATTCACTGTTCATGACCACACCACAAATGTTTTTTGCCAGAAGCTGGTTTGTTATGTTAACGTAAGATGGCGGTGTTCGAATGTAGGCCTACACGTCATCATGACGTTGATTTCATGTTTCCACGTACGGTTCTTTTCGTCTCTTTTTAGTTTAAAAACTCTTGCTATAGGCCTACAGGCTTTCCAGCTGCGATTTTTTTCTTCATAACCCTAACCCAGGGGGCACACCCTTTTCAGAGTGCCACAGAATTGTCTTGTACACCCGGCAAGTTGTCCCTCAAATGCTGTGAAATCGCACCAACGGCCTCATCGATTTTCAAAATTTTCGGCGGGGGAGAGCCCCCAGGCCCCCTACTTCGGCGCTCACCTTCATAGGTCCGCCGATGGCCTTCTCCCCCCCCCTTACCAGAATCCAGGATTCGCCCCTGAGTGTCACACTCAATGATGGGCCCTGCACCTAGACGGAATGCTTTATGGAATAGGCCCTGCTGCCATCGCCGTAATCTTTTTCCAAATGTCAATATCTATTGACCAAGAAGCATATACATGTAAAACAGTGGTACAGATAGGCCTACGCATAGGCCTGCATGGATAACTTCGGATCCAGTCACACGAATATCGAGCGGCGTGCGATGCCGCATCCTTTGTCCATAATCAACGCGGTCAAAACGCGGGATCGCACCGCAAGAAATTCGCGCGAATGGGTCTAAATAGCGGTTATACCGACTTACCTACCATCGAGATTCTTGGAAACTGACTGAATTTCTAGACGCACCACACCAAAAATATCAATATGGGAATTCCATCCTAGATTTTCATGGCTGAAAAGCGCAATGGATTCCCGGAATGGACTCGTTTAACGGACTTCACCCATGCCACGGCGGCGATGCGTGGCTTCATTGTCAGTCTCTTGCCCCGCACTATCATTTTCATTAGTTTGTAGGTCTATTATTGGGTTGATTGAAGAAAATCATCAGCCCCTTTCACGCAATCCTTCAAGTGAAACGCATGTTTCGTTTCAAACGCAGCAGTCCCCAGTCTCACTACCGAGAATCGGGGGATTCCCTATGCTATGGGATTCCCCAGAAACATATTGATGAAATCTAGGTCATCCAGAACAAACATTTCAAATCATTCATTCATGCTTGGAAGAATACTGTCAGTATAAAGCGGGTGATCCACTGTTGCGATTTTGGCTTGCGACGGGGTTGCGTTCCCTTGCGATTACCTTATAAGGACTTCCGATTGCCATATAAGGTAACCGCAAGGGAACGCAACCCCGGGACGCAACCCCGTCTCAAGCCAAAATCGCAACGGTGGATCACCCGCTTTAATGTGGACAAAAATATATACATGGCATGTTTGGGCCACCGTAGGATCGCACCGCCAGAAATTCGCGCGAATGGGTCTAAATAGCGGTTATACCGACTTACCTACCATCGAGATTCTTGGAAACTGACTGAATTTCTAGACCCACACACCAAAAATATCAATATGGGAATTCCATTCCTAGATTTTCACCACTGAAAAGCGCAATGGATTCCCGGCCATGGACTCATCGTGAGTCGTTGTATTAACGGACTTGGCCCATGCCATGGCGGCGATGCGTGGCTTCATTGTCAGTCTCTTGCCCCGCACTATCATTTTCATTAGTTTGTAGGTCTATTATTGGGTTGATTGAAGAAAATCATCAGCCCCTTTCACGCATCCTTCAAGTGAAACGCATGTTTCGTTTCAAACGCAGCAGTCCCCAGTCTCACTACCGAGAATCGGGGGATTCCCTTTGGGATTCCCCAGAAACATATTGATGAAATCTAGGTCATCCAGAACAAACATTTCAAATCATTCATTCATGCTTGGGAATAGGTCCTTGCACACCAAAACCGTGCCGCGGGCGAAAAACGACGCGTGTTCACCGCCGGGAAAATAAGTTCAATGGATTTTCAATAAAAGGGTCACACCAAAGACGCGCGGCGGCGAGCACGCGTCATTTTTTGCCGTGCGTCTTTGGTATGACCCTTTTATTGAAAATCCATTGAACTTATTTTCCCGGCGGTGAACGCGCGTCGTTTTTCGCCGTCGTGGCCTGCGGCGCGGTTTTGGTGTGCAAGGGCCTGCACAAAATAGTGCGCGCGCAAAATCGATAGTGGCGTCAAGGTAGAAAACATAACTGCAGTTGAGGGGCATGGGGGCACTTAAAACTGGAAAAGCAAAAACACAGTATTCTTATGCTTGACAAAAAACGAAGTACAAAAATTGCAGGAAAACTTTATCAATTCTACTTTCTTGATTGAAATTTAGACATAACCGCCGTCAACATTACTAGACCCCATGCTCTCCCCCGCCAAGAATTACGACCGGTGTAAAGTTTTTCAGTGTTTCCGTGTGTCAGTGTTCCCCCTATTGTTCTGGAAACACTGGCAGATAGATCGACACGTTTCTCTGTGTGTCCTCCATTGTCGAGTCGCGGCTTATTCCGTCAGACAATAGCAGGGGAACACTCGCAGATGGGGAACGCTCAAAAACGTTACACCGGGGAGGGGAAGGGGAAAAGGCAATTAAGGTGAAGGGATACCAAGAAGCACAAAATAATGCAGGCATAAAATTGAAAAGTCGATATCTTTTTTATGACCTGAAGTAATATACACTGTATTACACCCCTGCTCCGTATATTATGATATAAAATTGTGAATTTGGGTTAGCAGTAACATTATTAATTAACTTTTAATTAGACCCTAAAATTTCATCTTCGGGGCGAAATTCTGAATCTTGATCTTGGCTACCGACTGCGTTGTTCCGGATTATACCATTACATAAAGACAAGCAGTCTTCAGGTGCGTAGGCCCTTATGAATTATTCCTCCAAGGTAGGCCCGTACTCGTAGAGAGAGTTTTCTCCACAGGGACTTGACGCGAGGTAGTAAAAGCTAGTGTTATAACCCTAACCCTATCTAGGGTTTTCACCTTCATTTAGGGTTATACTTAGGGTTACAACCCTCAACTAGGGTTAGGGTTAGGGTTAAACACAAAAAATAAAAATCTCCCTAGGTATATATACCCACAAACGAGGTTTGTGGGTATATACCTAGGGGGATTTTTATTTTAGGCGTTATAACCAGCTCGCGTCAAGCCCCTGTGGTTTTCTCAAAAAAATCATTTCAGTCACCCGTTATAAACTAATCAATAAGATATTGTTATGGGCTGCCGCACAATAGGCTTTGTTCGGAGACCGCCGCTAGGCCTGTGCCGATCTCGGCTCACCCTGTCTCATGGTAGGCTCGCCTATTAGTACGTATTCGTAGCCTACGGAATGTCATCGAAACTACCCTATTGACAATATAGTGGCGGATTCTAGTGGAGAACGAAGGAACTACAAAAAGATGCGAAACATCAATACGGCCATGACGGCGGGAGATCAGGAGAGTGTCATGATGAAAAACAGCGAACAAATGTCTTATATCACGTCTTAGTCACTATTTCCCTAACCACAAGGTAAGCATACATTCTGTGCTCCTAGTTGTGTGATATCTTTGTGATCAACAAGGTTGTACGAGAAATAAGTGATCGCTAATGAATGCGTGGATTTGATACACTAGTAGCCTATCACACTCCTTCGCAGAGGTCAGTGCTCCACTACGTTACGCTATACTGACTCTGCCAACATACGGCCGAACTATTTCCATATCCTCCGCGGTAGGGACTTGACGCGAGGTAGTAAAAGCTAGGGTTATAACCCTAACCCTAACCCTATCTAGGGTTTTCACCTTCATTTAGGGTTATACTTAGGGTTACAACCCTCAACTAGGGTTAGGGTTAGGGTTAAACACAAAAAATAAAAAAAATTAAAAAATAAAAAAATAAAAAAATAAAAAAATTAAAAAATTAAAAAATAAAAAAATAAAAAAAAATATTTTAGGCGTTATAGGCCCTAACCCTAGCTTTTACTACCTCGCGTCAAGCCCCTGTGGTTTTCTCAAAAAAAAATCATTTCAGTCACCCGTTATAAACTAATCAATAAGATATTGTTATGGGCTGCCGCACAATAGGCTTTGTTCGGAGACCGCCGCTAGGCCTGTGCCGATCTCGGCTCACCCTGTCTCATGGGAGGTTCGCCTATTAGTACGTATTCGTAGCCTACGGAATGTCATCGAAACTACCCTATTGACAATATAGTGGCGGATTCTAGTGGAGAACGAAGGAACTAATAAAGATGCGAAACATCAATACGGCCATGACGGCGGGAGATCAGGAGAGTGTCATGGTGAAAAACAGCGAACAAATGTCTTAGTCAATATTTTCCTAACCACAAGGTAAGCATACATTCTGTGCTCCTAGTTGTGTGATATCTTTGTGATGAACAAGGTTGTAGATGAGAAATAAGTGATCGTTAATGAATGCGTGGATTTGATACACTAGTTATAGGCCTATGGGCGGTTATAACCGCAAATAAAGACGTTACAAAATAAAGACGTTGGCGTTGTTGTCAGTCATTTTCTCTAGACGTTGTGGTGATCTCGAGTCGTAGGTAAGAAAGACGACAGATGGCACTGCACTTTCTCTAGACGTCGTGGTAATCTTGAGTCGTAGCTAAGAAAGACAGCAGATGGCGCTGCAGTCGTTCACATGATCTTGAGTTGTAGCTAAGAAAGACGTAAGATGGCGCTGTATCGTTCGTAACACTTTGGGTGTTTTCGTCATTCTTCGCTAACACGCCACCTTATATGTCTTTCTTAGCGACAACTCAAGATCATGTGAACGACTGCAGCGCCATCTGTTGTCTGTCTTAGCTACGACTCGAGATTACCGCAACGTCTAGAGAAAGTGCAGCGCCATCTGTCGTCTTTCTTACCTACGACTCGAGGTCACCACAACGTCTAGGCGACGTTGACTGTAACTCAAAATTTCTTCTGCTTTTGCCTTGGAACGAGGTCATTTTCGGCTTTCGTTGTTAGACCCTGGATTCACTTCTATTCTAGGGACTGCTTAAGTGTCATCTTTTTAAATCTGGTCCTCGTCCACCGCATCCAAATATTGATCTTTCAGTGTATTTTCAGGTTTGTGTCATCATGGAGAACAAGAAAGAATTCATCATGCATTCTCTCTCGGCTTTCCTGAAGAAGCATTCGGAGGAGGCATCAATTAGGTACACATAAGCTCTTACATTAGCCGCGTTCACACTGCCAAGAATTAAGTGAACATGGACCGGACCAAGTACAGTACGACAAATAAGTGGCAGTGTAGGCCAGGCCTACCTGCCAAGCGTACCTGGTCTGGACCACAAAGTGAACCGTGCGGAGACCCATGGAGGAGGTGGTCTCGGTCCGGACCGAGAATGGTACCCCGACCAAATGTGCAGTGTAAACCTGACCCACACAGCGAACTGAACCGAGTCCACATACCTGGGACGGTATTGAGGATGCACGCAGTTCGTCCTTGCATCACTTGCGGGAAAACTCGGCATGATTCCGGGACCGCGCGAGTTTGTTACCTCCTCTGAATGGAGAGTGATGCTTCAGGGGCATTGTGCGGTGACCCGTCGCTGCAGTCTGAATCAATGGTACAAATGAAATGGACCTGGTCCAGTCCGAGTACTGTTCACTTCAACTGGACCGAAATGTGCACACTAAAATGTGCATGTGCCTCGCAAACAATAGAATTTCTATTGTTTGCGAGGCGCATGCACATTTTACATACAGCTCGCCTTAAAAGACAAGGCCTGATGTAGTACATATACATGTCGGAGTTAGCTCATGCCAACCAATCAGTGTAATGAGCGCATCGAAATGCTTATGAGGAGGCTGCATGTAGGGCCTTAAGTTGGTGTCAGCAGGGCGACTATGGATCACTGTCAGTGTTAGATTTTGTGATCAAATCAGAGACAGAACCCCCTGAATGCAAAAGCGATCTCAAAACAGACAAACAATATTGGATTCTTTCTTCAAGTGCTAAATGTGCTCTGATACTGCGTACATGCACTGTGTGTTATCGAATCAATTTTTCGAATGAATAATTAATGTGCTTTTTGTGCTAGGAATGAAAAAGTGCTTGCTACTCATTGTAGGCCTTCTTGCGTGGCTGATGTGTAGGCACATCTTGGTAAGTGTGCCAGTAGTTGCGATTGGTGTTAGTTTTATTCCATTTTCTGTTCACATGTATTTTAGGCCCTTCATCAATATGTGGTATCAATCAAAGGAATCAATATCAAAATTTTCAAATTTTCAAATATCATGACAATGATAACAATAATAACCATAAATCCAACATCAGACGCGGAGTAGAGGATGAACGTGACTGTTCACTACTCTATGCCCATTTCAAATTGCCAGGACATTCTTTTTTTCTGAGATGATGGATGCATATTTGCCTGGATTCTGCAATATACAATGGTAAATTCATGTCTTCTATTCAACAATACATACTCAATCTCATACCGAGAGCTTATTTACACTCGGCCGAGGTTGAATGTCGCTCCACTAATCTCTGGGGACTACTTCAGCATTTCCAAGGCACGTGTGTATGCACAGCGCATGAATACATGTATGTACTAATTTTTGGCCGTTTCGCCCCAAGTTTATATGGTGCTCCAAGTAGTGCTTTGTTTTTTCCTTAATAAATAGAACAGATCTCTCATGTCATAAAAAGCTTTCTAAGGTCATTTATGTGTATATTTTCAGTGCATCCTGCGCTCTAAAATTGCACTGTGGTACTGATCACACGATTTGCGTGCAGTAGCCAGTTGTCTCCAGATATTAGTGTAGCGACATCCAACCTCAGCTGAGCGTAATTGATCTCTGGGTACGAGATTGCAATATACTTAATTATAGCACCAGTACTTTTTAATTGTCTTGTAACATTTTGCTAATCCATGTAATCCTGGTTATTGTCTGTTGCAGCATTGATGTTTGTGAATGGATGTTTGAACTCGCCACGCAAATGTCAGATGATAATGGAGAGAAAGGTGAGAAGAATTAGCTGAAGCTAACACTAACAGTGGTCAACGTGTACATGAACACAGACCCTGTCATGCCTATATAGAGGTTTCCCACGTGACGTCATAGCTCAAAATCTCTGCCATTTTGGCCGTCAAATGACGCAACGTCACAGCATCAACACAGTGTTCAACACGCAGTTTTAACGTTGTCAGCAGTCATCGGCCTCTTGTACAGCAAGCCGCGATTTTCGCCATAATTTTTATTCGCGAAAATATTTGCATATACGGTAGTTGCATTTGAGATCAAATATTTTACAAAAACATGATTGCAGTGTCTTATCATTATTGTTTGTTTTCATTCTCAGCAGAGAATACACAGTTGACTGAGAGCAAAATTAGTGACATCTTGAAGTCGACTCCTCTGGCAATCGTGAATGGCCATGACAAGACACATTCAAGGAGTCGCAAGTGTAGCGGAACCAGTAGTACATCATCAGAAACTTCTTCAAGCCCATTGGTCTACATTGAGCCTGATAGCCCAAGGTCATTTAAGGTTAGTTTTGACTGAAACAATTGTCTGCAGGTTGTTTTTGTGTCAGTTTCTAAGTTATCATGCTTGTTGATTTCATATTTCTTTCTATGTGTCTCTACCGAAAGCCAGAGGTTGAATACAGTGGCGCCACCAAAAAAGCCGATAGTCTATCATGTTCTTCAGGTACTTTGAAGGGTGTTTGCATTTTGTAGACCACCATACGGCGGCGCTGTGCTGGTTTTGTTTATGCAGTTCAGCTTTAATGTCAACTCCTGTGTACTAGTCACTGTTGTCCCTGAGTCTACCTCTGGATGCGGTAGGTCATTGTCAGCTGAACACCAGGCCCATGGGCCGCTTGTTAAAAGTAAGTACCGTATGTATTTGGCTTGAATGCTTGATCTGTCCTACCATCTGAGCTGTGACAGAGGGAAAGATCAGGGAATGTGATCAGTACTTACTCTTGTTCTTTTTGTCAGAGAGACCATGAATTAAAAAATGTGGAACTGTGGTTGCACCCTCCCCACCCAAAGAACTTTAAGTTTGATATTTGAAAGACAGAGTGTGTAGTTCGAGGTAGAGCTTGTCAGTCCCTCAATGAGGAACCAGCAGGACTACCGCTACTGGGAGGTGCTGTGAACGGTTGGACCTTTTACGACGTCTCGTCCATGTTGCACTGCGTCAAGGACATCATTGCGTTGATTTGCTCTGTTTTTGAAATCTTTGATACAACCACTCGCAGCGCTGACCTGTCAAGATAAAAAGTTGTGTGGTTTCCCCACTACCAGTACTTGGCCTATTTTCTGAATTGAAGAATCTGTAAAAATGATATTTTGTCCAAATTTCCATTTTCAGGATGATCAGCTTACTGACCAGTTATCCGTGGATGATGACCAGGTTGATCTGTTACAAGAGATGTTCCCTGCCTGCTGCAGAATTGAGGTTGCTCACTGCTTGGGGGATGCTGGGGGAGACATGGAAGCTGCTGTTCAGCTCTTAATGAGGAAGGAGGCAGCCAGGGAAGGGTTGGCCCAGAGCATGCCTAAAAAGGTACCGGTATCTAGTTCCATAAATCATGTAAATGTGTTCTGATATTTCCCCAGAATCCAGTAACGGGCTTGTTGTATGCAGAAATTAGAATTGTCTGAGGTGCCCTCCACCTTCAAATGAACATTGGCACTGGGGACAAAACAAACTGTGTCTGACACTTTGTCAGATTTCTTGGGGCTTGCTAAAGAGACTGCTTATTGAATAGAATAGTTCCTGGGTGTATCAAAAATCATGTGAAAACGGGTATTGGTCCATAATTTTCTCTGATACCCCCGATATATCATTCTAATTCACCCTTCTCTTCCAGCCTCACAAAGCCAGCAAGAAGAAATCAGACAATACCAGTGATGACAAAAAGATGAGAGACATCATTGTTCGGAAGTATGTGTTTTGTATGCGTCTTATCTTAGCAGTATCACTGGAACCATTCACATCCCACCCTATGACAATGTGTCTCACTGGAACCACTCACATCCCACCCTATGACAATGTGTCTCACTGGAACCATTCACATCCCACCCTATGACAATGTGTCTCCTTGATGGCCATGAACTATTTTCACAAGTCAGTGTAGTCCCCTGGGGTCTATCTCTTGTAGTGGGAGTGATACAAGTCACTGTAGTCCCCTGGGGTCTATCTCTTGTAGTGGGAGTCATACAAGTCACTGTAGTCCCCTGGAGTCTACAGTACAGGTCACAATTGACATCCCTACGGCTTCGCGTAAGTTACGAGTAACTTACGGGTAACTCACGGCTTTGGTTTCGCGCAACTCACCGCGCAACTCGCCAAAATCGTGCAACTCGCCTCGTAAATCGCTGTGTAACTCACCGCGTAACTAGCGTAATTCGCGTAACTCACCTCGTAAGTTACGCGGTGAGTTGTTGCGTAAGTTACGAGTGACTTACGCGTAACTTGCGCGAATTTAGGGATGTCAATTGTGACCTGTACTGTATCTCTTGTAGTGGGAGTCATACAAGTCACTGTAGTCCCCTGGGGTTTATCTCTCGTAGTGGGAGTCATGGTCAGTCAAAATCCAAGATGGCCAACCTCTGGAATGGTCCAAATCTTATCAATACCATAAATAGAAAAATAAGTGATGGAGGAATTGCACTTTGGTGTGTACTGTATATTCAAGGAGAAAGCATATCAAAAATTAGGTTGCAACATCAAAATCCAAGATGGCTGGTCCAAGGAATGGTTTAACTCTTGTGAACGCCATACGTTAATAAAGAACATCAGTGAGGGTGAACCAAGCGTAATGCCTGTCTGATGTTTAATCGGTCATTCATTACAGATATGCCTACGTTGATTTAGATGAGGACAAGCGCGTACATCGACCACCGCCTCAGAAATCGGTAAGATTTGTAGCTTAGCAAATAAGTCAGCTGAGCCAGTAGATGGCTCAAGTGATGTCTGTTTATCCAGCCGTCAGTTATACATTTCGTCTCTTTCCAACCTAGTGTCTTCTGATCATGTGCATTTAATTTATGTATCTAGGTACTCTACATGTTGGCCAAATTCCAGTCTGATCTGGTGGCAGACATCTTGGAACGTCTGCTGATTTCCTGCTTGTAATGCAATGTTGTAACTTCATACACCCGTAAATCTTCATAGCCAGTGACGATTTCCATACTGACTGTTGGCACGTTTGGGGTCAAAAATGGCTTACTGTAAAGCAGGAAAATTTCGTGTGCAGGAAATTTTTGCGGATTTCGCGAGAGTGTACGAGTCGCGAAAATTTCCTGTCGCGAATATAAATACACGCAAGTGATAAATACGGCCCGTGAAAAAAACTGAAAAAATGGCAGGGACTCGCGAAAATATCCTGCCGTGAATATGTCTATAATTCTCGATTCGACAAAATTTCCAGCCGCGAAATTATCTTGCTTTGCAGTATTTTGGGTTGTAAATTTGATTGTGTGGCTGCCGATTTGGGACTATTTATAAGAACTGGTGATGGTATTTTGTTAGGACCCCAAGAAGATGACTCGATACCTCAATGGCAAGGTTGTTTCCACAAAGGGCGAGCGGTTCACAGAGATCAAGAAAGAAGAGGATGACCTCAAGAAGAACACTGCGAACCGCAAGTTCAAAGACCACTGACAATTATGGTTCCCAAAAATGGGAATAGGTTAGGTAAGGCATTCCGTGGACGGTCTGATGATCTGGTAGTTTTATTTATTGTTAGGGAATTCTCCACTGACCAGATGTTCTCCCTTCTTTGCCATATGGTGATCAAAAATATCAGTTTATGAAGCTGTGGAGATAAATGGTCTCAATATTTTGTTATACCTCAGAGAATACAGTGGAACCTCGCTTTCAGATATTGTCCTTGGTTATCAGGTGTCCTGATCAAGAGTTGTCAAAATGAATGATTTGGGAGTGAAGATGGTGTCATAGTCGTAAATAGTTGGTGCTAGCCTCCTTAAAAGAGGTTTCTGCTGAAAGACGTCGCACAGAATTTCATATCAAAGCATTTGTATGGAATGAATGTCTTTTTAGCAGCCACAGTTTGGAGAACTGCATTGTCTGGTAGGAATTCTCTCAAATACCTTGTCTCAGCAAGTGTTATATGTTAGCAGGTAATGTCATAAAATGATGCTATAGTGTCTGACAAAACTAAGCTATGTGCATACAGAGCTTATTGACCACGCTATCTTACCCACACACTACCGTAATCAGCCGAACCTTTGCCACCACGCAGTCCTCTAAATGGTTTCACCGCCGTGTCAACAGGAGGTAAAAGGAATGAAGAATAAGCACCTGCACAGTGAATGAAGCGAGATTTTATTGGCATCACTTAAACAAAGAGGCAATTTGATTGGTACTATCACATGAGATTACCGGCAAATTCCAGTATCGTGCAGTGCATACAGTTTACGCAGCTTTGCGGCCTATGGCTACAGCCATTTGCGGCCTATGGCTGCAGCGTATATGGCTGTTGCAAATATTTAATAATTTTGGTCCTTGTGATTTCGACTGCGTCTCGGGATGCTAGCATTAACTGCTTGTGCTTGTGGCCTCAAGTGCACGCAGGGATTTCTTGTGGATTGCATTAAAGGTTACCTGAGAAGCTTTTATCGACTTCTGGTTTTCTGCGTAATACTATAGAGCATTAGCCAGGCAACATGAAACTGCAAAGCGCATGAAAATCGGGTCACCCATTACAAAGATATGGCAATTTAAATAGGACTACTACACACCACTGACAACCATGTCAGGCAGCGGAGAACAGCACATTTGATGTCATTGGATTTTGTAAACATGCAAAAAACATCAAAATAACTCATTAAACTTGGGCAGTTGGGTGTAGTTTTGATGTATTTTTCTTGTTCAGTCAGTCGTACTGCAGTTATTTCCCTCAATATGGATTCTGAGGGCAATTTTAGAATTTCTGGACAGCACAATTTACCTCACGAACCCGCCGCCTGGACAGCCATGGATACCAAGTTGTTTGGTTGTCAGGCAGAAACAACATCTTAAATTTGGTATAACACTGTAATTAATGGTCCAATTTTCATGCAACTTTCACTGAAATAATCTTTACTCCAACATCTTTCCAGAGAAGCTGAGTGCTGGGAAGCTTCTCAGGTAACCTTTAAACCTTGTGCAGTCACTAAGCTGTGTGTTCACATAGCTTTAAGTCGGTTTAAATAATTTTTCTTGTGGTCTCTTCTTCCATGCCAGAAATTTGAAGTTTGCAACGTTTATCAAGCTTTGTTGGATCACTTTTGCCTTTTGGGAATTTTGATGAGAACAAGGAATTCCTGGAGAAATACACATATCACGTACATTTGGTCAATGATCGAAGAGTCTGAACATTGCTGAGGGACAAACGTTAAGGCTTAGCTATCCTTTTGGAAGAATCGGAAGACCTGCAACCTAAAAGGTAGCTGGTATGAGTTGGTCTCTTGGAGAGGCATATTTAGTCAAATATTGTTATTAACTAAACCTGTTTCATGTCAGTCGCCTTAGGCAATAGTTACTGTGGATCTGTTTGGTGAAATCTTAAGGTTATCAGCTTTTCAAATTCATGCTTCTGCACTGCCATCAATTCGTCCCAAGGTTCACAGTGTCATTGACATGAAGCTTTGGTGTAAAACGTGTTTTTTTCTTCATTCTGATGTAATGTTTGAGCTATACATGTATTATGGTCAGTATCAGTTACAACATGCATAATCAACCATGACATGTGGGTAGAGTGCTTTGTTGTTGTGGCGTAAGGTCAAAAAAGGGAATACTTGAATTTGACGTCCCACTGATCACTTAGGCCTACCCACATGACAAGAATTGTATTTAAAAATCATGTGTCTCTTTATCTGTTTTGTTTGGAAGGAAGGTTGAAGACATATGTGACCCACTCTGGCAAAAGAGGCACATGTCACTCGTAAGGTGAGCCTCAAGGAACTAAGATGAGGAGCAAGAGAGAATGGAAGAAGTAGATTGTTTCAGATTTCATAAAAGACAGTATTGAAACTGACAAATTAAGACCGCCCCCATCAATGGGGCGGTCTTCCTTGTTTTTACTGAATTTCTCTCTCTCTCTCTCTGGATCTCTCCATCCAATCTGCGGTTTCAGCAAGATAACTAACGAAAAACGCCATGTATCGTGGTAAAATTTTCAGAAATGGTAGATGAGCATATTACACAGAATCCTATTGATTCTTGGGTTCATCCGTGCACAAATAGTGCGAAATTTGGGTGAAATTTGTCATTTTTTAAACTGTTGACTGAAATGCCATCTTCAGGCAATTCCTAATACTATTACTATCACTTACATACAGCATACAGCTATCATTACACATGTGCATAGTTTGTTCATGTATGCTGAAGATGGCGTTGTGATCACCCTGGACTGGTTCCGATCTTGATTGATTATTCAATGGATGTGGGGAAGAGTCAATCCCTTTCTGGTCCGCCACATACCTGTTATTGGACCCTGTTGGCAGTACATATGCCGTTCGATAATTCTCGATCAATCAACTGTGTCTTAGCTCCCAATTTCCAAGGGCGGTCTTTCAAATTGACTGGTAAGTCAATTTCTAGTGTTTAGTCTACTCTCTCAACTTGCCGAAGTAAAAGTGACATGCGACTGGTTTTGGCAGAATAACTTCCCTCAACGGGCCTCAACTCATTTCAGTTGGCCCGAGACTATTTCAGCAAAGTTGCCATGACCGGTTTATAGGCCAATGGGCATCGCTTTTGCGCGATGAAAAGTAAGAAACTTGCCTGGAACTAGTCTTGCTCTAGAGACCCATCCTGCACTGTGTAAAAAAGCGGCTAAGATTTCAGACGGATCGGGCACTTTGAATGCCAGTTGTCTAATTCAACAATAGACCCTATCACTCCAAAAGAGCGCAGCACCTGACGGGACAGCGTCATGACGTACCACACGTCATTTCTGAATGCATGACGTGACCCGAAAAAAAATCGGGTATCAGCGATCATGACGTTGTGAAACAATCTGATTTTTTTTCGTCTCGCCTCAAAACATCATGAATGATATGCGGGACGTCTTGGACGCTGTCCCGTCAGGTGCTGCACTCTTTTGGAGTGATATCATGTATTAGCAGTTATATTGGCAGCCATCAAAATTGTGTCTATATGGTTGAGGGATTGAGTGTGACAATTATACACTTAACTTGGTAATGATTTTACTTGTGTATTAAATCATATGCTATTGCTATGGCAATCACACAATCCAGAACAGTTCATTCCATGAAAACAGTTTCAGTGGTTTAATTTATTGTTATACTGGACATATCTGTGAAATACTTGAGATTCATCTTATGTATCCGAAAATTCGGAACCACTCACTTATAAATATTTGCTGTAAACTCAGTATATTCAATGACCTTTATTCACAAAGGGGAAACAATTCTACTTAATACTATGTTACTCCTTAGTTCGAGTGATCTCTAAATGTTCAATGTTCTAGTCGGTGCTTGAACCCGCCATATACATCTGTAAACAATACTGTAAAAATAGTGATACTGTAAAAACACCGAAAATGATGTTTAAAAATGGTAGCAGCACCCGAGTGCTGAGTAGAGACTTGAGGTAAAGTGAAGGGCTTTAAGGCAATACAGCCATCAACATTATTGGCTGTTTTGGAAAATGTTAGTTTTTAGCTTCTCGTCTATAAAAATAGTGATTTATTTAAGGCTAACAGTACACTTCACAAATAGCACCAACTTTATATTCATCAACAGTAACTTACATGTACACGTACAAAGTAAGTTTACATTTAGAACTTGGTCTTGAAGTTTTTTAAAAAGTTTTGCCAAGTGATTAAGGCTGTATTACTTTAAAACCCTTCAACTGTATCTTGTAGCAGATGAAAATATCTGCATTTTGCGGTGCTTTTTTTCCTTAAAATGAAGAGATAGATGGCGATTATGGCAACGTCATTATCTCGTTATTCCTGTAGAAAATGTACAGCAGATTTTTTCATGACGCAACGTCAACACCTAAAACGACGTCAATGACGTCGTTTCGGTCGCACTGCTCGCAGCGCCGACCTGTCGGGATTTCCGGCACGCGGGTTCCTCATTCTACTTAATACTATGTTACTTCTTAGTTCGAGTGATCTCTAAATGTTCAGTGTTCTAGTCGGTGCTTCAACCCGCCACATACATCTGTAAACAATACTGTAAAAATAGTGATACTGTAAAAACACCGAAAATGATGTTTAAAAGTGGTAGCAGCACCCAAGTGCTGAGTAGAGACTTGAGATAAAGTGAAGGGCTTTAAGGCAATACAGCCATCAACATTTTTGGCCGTTTTGGAAAATGTTAGTTTTTAGCTTCTCGTCTATAAAAATAGTGATTTATTTAAGGCTATCACTTCACAAATAGCACCAACTTTATATTCATCAACAGTAACTTAATGTACACGTATAAAGTAAGTTTACATTTAGAACTTGGTCTTGAAGTTTTTTAAAAAGTTTTGCCAAGTGATTAAGGCTGTATTACTTTAAAACCCTTCAACTGTTGTTTTACTCATTTCTGCTATGTTGTAACTTCAGCTTGATCTGTCATTTCAATTTTGTCACGACATACTCCAAATTTGTAGCATTTAACCCTTTGATATCCCTTTGTAGCTCACTTTTGTCGTGGTGCAGTGTCCGTCATCATCCGTCGCCTTTGTCGTCGTTGTCCATTAGCAGGGCACATTTTCATAACCGCTGGAGCTATTGATCTGAAACTTGGCACATAGGCTATATACCCATAGGTCAGATGACCTACATTTTTTATGACACCAAGGGCCGTATTCTAGAAGCCTTAATCTTTTGTATTCTATCCTGCAAACAATAGCTAAAGGTCGACCTTACATACTTAAGGAGGCTTCTAGAATACGGCCCCAAGTTTCGGTAAACTCAAGGCTTGCCCGGGAACATTTCGATTTAACTCTTGTCATTTCTTCTTATGGTACATTCACACAGGTGAGCACATGGTCCATGGACCATTTCATTGTTTGGAAAAATCTGATTCCCTAAACTTCAGCGAGCCACGGAGCAAAAAGCTACAAAAAGAATGTAGCAAAGCAGTGCCAGTGATTGTATTATCTACACACATCACACTCGAAGCTGTACTCATCCACCAGTATTGAACTGAACTGACTCGTCTCCGGTTTTGACCACAACTGCATGGCAGAAGTGGACGTCAAAGGGTTCAGAAGAAAAATTTGGCCTGGGTATTTGCCAATGTGTTGTTGCTTGAAATGTTAATCCCTTAAAATTATTTCTACCTCCATGCAAGATTTTAGATTAAAGCGTAAGTCTATGTCATCATGATATGTCAGTCGTCTGTCTGTCTGTCTGTCAGCTGGCTCGTTTCGTTTTAGTTTGTTTCTGCACAATATGCCACTAGGTGTAGACAACATTATTCACACACTGAAAATGATCCCCAATCCTACTCTCTTATGTGATTGAAGTTTTCTTTCTAAAAATCACTGCTCTGCCTGGATCCGACCCTGCTCTGGCCACAGTGGGCTCAAGATGAAAACAAAAAATGATCATTTCTGGTTGACTCTTAGGCGGAGCCAGGCCCCGTATTCATAAAGCTACTTAAGTCTAAGTATGACACTTATCTTTTGTGTTGAACAAAGGATAAGTGTCATACTTAGACTTAGATTCTTGCCTTTCTATGACATGATGATGAATCTACCTCCCATGAGAATGCGCACAAACCCAAGACAATCGACATTCAGCCAAAGACTGGTAAACTGATCCTCTACCTGAGAATGCCATCTCTGCATCCACGCTAGCCGCCGTCTTCAAAAGCAGATTGGACAATATTGGGAAGTGAAACATTACGCCATCACCCTGATGATATGCGATAGAGACAATTATTTAGTGAGAGGTTATGATAAATACATTTATTGAGGAATATGTCAATAGAGACAAGTTTTTCCAACGAAGATATATGAAGGTTTACGCCGTGAGGTGGATACACTCGGCCCCCAGTGTGTATCCGACGTCCCGGTGCGACTTACCGAAGGGGTGAGCCCGTAGCGTCTGGCAAGCGAGACTACGGGGTGGAGTGGCAAAAATACAGGAGGCAATCTACTCATTACTTCTAAATTGCTCTCGTTAGATGGCAGCACCTTGAACTAGGGAAATTTCTTTGATGATATCCTTTGGAAAATGGCATTCAAGACAGCTGAATCTGCATCTACGGCTGCCGCACTTTTTGGCAGCAGTGATTGTCGCTCCCCCCCCCAAAAAAAAACCGTACATGCATAATGAAGCGACAGTGGTGGAGGAGACCTTTGTTTTACCATAAAGGAAGAAAGCCGCGCTTCAGCATGCTGTACAATGAACTGAGGATAGAACACCCAGCATCCTACAAAAATTGATATGAATTTTTCAAAAAGAAGTCCTCATCTCAACCGAATTGCATATTTTTACGTAAAACGCTTTTCCGTATTTCCCGTTCACGTGATAATAAATTCTTTACGCAACATGCTCAAAGGTTTTTAGTATAATCGTAAAATATATGCGATCCTAATTGTCATATTTAGAGTAAATACCGGTAAATACCGTCCATAGAGAGCTGCAGATGCAGCTGTCTTGAATGCCATTTTCCAAAGGATATCATCAAAGAATTGGTAGTAAATAGAGTAAATTGGTAGTAAATAGAGTAAATACCGGTAGCTAAATGTTTTAGTTCAAACTTCCCGTTCACACGGTCAAAGATTGAGAAAAGTAATTTTTTATTACTAAATCTTTGGCTACGGAACGGGCACAGGGTCAACATCGCTTCACCTTCGGTCTCCACTTAGCGTAGTCCGGGGACGAAGAGACAATTAGATGTCCTGATATTTCATGACGAGTCTGGATACAGCGTTCTTACATTTTCATGTACCGTACTCAACGCCGGCAATTCACCCAATGACGTGCGCTAATGGCTGCGGCTGACGATCAATCACTTTCACCAAATTTTTTTAGTCAATCATTTTCATCAAACTTTGTTGTTGTCGACTCCTGCCATTCACCAACAATCTTTTTCATCCAACCTTTTACAGAATGGCTCCCGTGCAATCAAGACTAATGATGGCATTTGCTGCATCTGTGGCCGTAGCTACGACGGCTCTCTATGGACCAAATCGTTTTGTTGTGGAGTGGCTGGGGAGTTTTATCCGATCTGTCCACGCTAAATGTCAATAACGCAAATCCACAGACGTATTTGAAATTAATAGATTAGCATGAATAGAACCTTTCCTATAATCGAACGGCCATTGTGCATTACTTTCTAACTATAACATTTAGGCGCTTATGCGTGAAATGAATTGTTGAAACAAAAATATGAATCAGTGCCATGAATAAGTAACTCAAAATGCACATCATTCAACAAAGGTAGCATTCGTTTGAAAGGGTTAATTGTCCACAAAATATCCAATCCGCGGTACACAGTAAAATTTTAACAAATCGTCGATCAAAATTCAGGACGGATTTTTAATTCATCAAATTAATTTGACGAAAATCATTTCATCAAATTTCCCGCTGCATACGATCAATTTAAATCATTTTTAGCCCGCTTGGCCGAAGGCCAAAAGGGCTTATGCTGTGCTTAGATGCCTAAAGCAAGGTTCATTGGCACACGGATCATGTCCGTAAAAATCTATCAAATGGACTTCAGCGTTTTCGTGCTGACCGCATCTATTTCGGGTTCAATAAAAGGCATCAGGCCTACATGTTGACAGATTATGTCTATTTCGTGTCCTGCATGCGGGGTTATGCACTCAGGGCGTTGGTCAATGGAACCAAAATGGCGGATGGGTTAGGAATTTGGTGGGAATGGCAGGTAAAATGGATTTTATCTGCCCTTTCGGAGTTTACAAAGTGATTCACGTTATGCAGGTAAGTTGGAATATCATCCGTTTTGATATATCATGATTTTTTTTGTGTTTTCTGTTGTTAGGGAGTGTTTTAGGTCTACTTTTTGCCAGTGCTTCGTCAATAGCTGCCTGTAGTTGGATGTACATGTACATTGTATAGGCTTGGCGCTGTGGCGCGGTAGGTATTTTTTTATTCAGCCGAAGCGCTGGCGTAATGCAAAGATGTCAGCTTTAAGGCTGCTTTTCCACGAGACGTTTGCGGACGCGGTTTCGGTGGTGGGAGCGGGTGCGGGTGAAACTGCTAATGGGAAATACGTTGGTTCGATTTTTTCCACCCGCGCCCGCCTCCTATTCCGCGCCCGCAAACGTCTCGTGGAAAAGCAGCATTAGTGGTGGTCTATCGTGCGTGCGTGCGTGCGTAACATTTTGCCTTGTCTGCACTCTAGCGCCTTCAGTTTTTGATGGATCGTTTTCATATTGCATATGTGTGTATATGGCCCCAAGATCTAGGCCAAGTTCGATTTTGTGCGTGCTGCGACTCCTATTATGGCCACTAGGGGGCGTTTTGTGAAAAACGAAAAATGGCTATTTTACGCAAACGATTTGAGCTAGAATGCTCAAATTTGAACCGTAGGTACATCTAATCGTGTTACATCATATATATGTAACGGGTTTTTGATTTAACCTAATTTTGATGGAAAAATAGGTCAAATAACGAAAAATTGGCCGATATTTGGACTTTGCCTTGTCTGCGCTCTGGCGTCTTCAGTTTTTGACGGATCTTTTTCATATTGCATATGTGTATATAGCCCCAAGATCTAGGCCAAGTTCGATTTTGGGCGTGCTGCGACTCCTATTATGGCCACTAGGGGGCGTTTTGTGAAAAACGAAAAATGGCTATTTTACCAAACGATTTGAGCTAGAATGCTCAAATTTGAACCGTAGGTACATCTAATCATGTTACATCACATACAGGGTGGTCCATAAAAAACGCACAAGCATACTTCCACTACCCAGAGCCCAAAACTACTGATGTCATTGGATGGAGAATCTTTCTAGAAGAAAAAAGACACCAAGATATCCCGACTCGGTCCAGTGGTTCGAGCTGCTGACCCTATTTTGTAAAGCAAGGTCGAGCCCCTTGGTGAATTGTTCCAAACAGAACAATCAAGAGCATGCACAACAGTGTAGCCTTGTAACTGACAAAAGGATTATCATGTGGAAAGGTCAAACAAAAAATGAAGTACAGGTACATGTACATGTAGGACATGAAAATCAAACTTTATTTAAGCTTAACAACAACTATCCCCTTTATCAGTCATGCTGAATTCGAGGTTCACCGTTAAGTTAGTTATTAACGACCACTGACTTTGCTTCACAAAAATGGCTCTGGATGTAAAACTACTGGACCGAATCGAGGTATCTTGGTCTTATTTTTCTTCTACAAAGATTCTCTAACCATTCATACCAGTGGTTTGGGACTGAAGGTGGTGGAAGTATGCTTGTGCGTTTTTTTGGACCACCCTGTATATAACGGGTTTTTGATGGGAAAATACATGTAGGTCAAATAACGAAAAACTGGCCGATATTTGGACTTTGCCTTGTCTGCGCTCTAGCGTCTTCAGTTTTTGACGGATCTTTTTCATATTGCATATGTGTATATATGGCCCTATGATCTAGGCCAAGTTCGATTTTGGGCGTGCTGCGATTTGTATTTTTGGCCACCAGGGGGCGTTTTGTGAAAAAATGAGAAATGTCTATTTTATGCAAACAATTTGAGATGCTCAAATTGGATTGTCCGTGTCTATAACCACTTCGAATCATGTTACATCATATATATAATGGGTTTTTGATTTAACCTAATTTTGATGGGAAAATAGGTCAAATAACGAAAAATTGGCAGATTTTTGGGCTTCGCCTTGTCTGCACTCTTGCTTCTTCAGTTTTTGACAGATCATTTTCGTATTGCACATGTGTATAGGCCTATATGGCCCTAAAAGATCGAGGCCAAGTTTGAATTTGGGTGTGCTGCGATTTCTACTATGGCGACTAGGGGGCGTTTTGTGAAAAATGAAAAATGCCTATTTTACACAAACGATTTGAGCTAGAATGCTTGAATTTGAACCGTAGGTGCATGTACATCTAAAGATTTGGCCTCAAGATCCAGGCGCCATGATTCCAAATTAACCCTTTCGGGACTGGGCGATGTTGGAAAGTGTACAATTCGTAACATGAATCTGTGATGTCTCTACGAAAACGCGCCTAGCTCCCTAAAACTGCAACCAAAACTGGCGACAAGGCACTCATTCTGGAGGCAGCTAAATGGGCCACGATCTCATGGAGGTTTGCTTCTTCCAAAATGTCTGTGAGAGAAACAGGCCAGAGCCGAAGATGCAAGTTGTGCGCAAATAGTCGCGTTCTGCCTACTTTTTCGTCAGGTTTCCAATCTTTAAACGTCTATATCTCGATAACCGTTGTTCGTACGCGTCTGAAAATTGGTCAAAATACTTTTTTCTACTCTTTCTTTTGGCGCCAGTCGCGTCGTCGTAGCTGCTTCCGTTCCGGAGATATGGCCATTTTGTCACAACATGTCAGATTTGCACTTTGGAGTCTGTCAATCTAGGCCCCGGGACAAACGTTAAAATGCAATTTTAGCCAGGTTTCTTCAATCAGAGCAAAATCGCGTATTGAGGGGGGGGGGGTAGTCTCGCATTAAAAAATACGCAAAGAGAACACGGATCGGTCCACTGGTCACGATTCTATGCCAGTTTGAATGTGCAAGGGTGTGCGGTACAGGCCAATCTCGCCAAACGGCTAAGTAAGGGTTAAGTAAGAAAGATTTGTTTTTCAAAAGTGGTCGATGGCCAGGATGGATAAAAAGTCATCTCGGTAATTCTGCGACAGAATTTTTTCGTCGCTTAACCACTGGAGAGATTTTGTAACGTTACAAAATCTCACCACTGGAGAGATTTTGTAACGTTACAAAATCTCTCCAGTGGTGACATTTTGTAAAGTTTTTTAGAGGAAGGATATACCTACAAAATGATACCAATTGTCGCCTGTTGTCTTTAATGAGAACAGCTCGGCAGATGGCCTGGAAACTTTTGGTACCTCTTGTTGTCAGCCAAGTTTCACCTTGCCCAGTTCGCTCCGTCCTCCATTCAATTGAATATGACAGCAAATTACGGTAGAAAATGCGCATGCAGGAGTCTGATTTGTTTAAAAGAATGATATACGTCCTACAAAATGACACCAATTGTCTCCTGTTGTCTTGATCAGAACAGCTCGGCAGAGCAGATGGCCTGGAAACTTTGGTTACCTCCTGTCCTCAGCCTAGTTTCACTTAGCCTAGTTCGCTCCATCCTGCATTCAATGGAACATCACNCGGTTCAGTGGAAATATGGAGGAGACATTGACGATGGTTCACTGCAAACTTGGTCAACTTCCTCCAAGGGGTCCGAAGAATACAGAAGGTTTATTCTGTGTGACAATCTTTTATAATGTCACACTGGCACACGGTTCACTGAAAAACGTTACACCGACAAAAATAATTGCTTCGTCTTGTGTCGCACCGCTCACAGCGCCGCCCTGTCGGGATAAAAAGGCGTGCGGGGTGCTCATTGGTTAAACTTGGTCACGTGCTAGTAGTTAGTTTTCCAGTGGAAAGTTGTCTGTACATACAGTAAGCTCGAGTTTAAACCGCCGGTTCATAAGCACACCCACAGTCGAAATGATGGGAGTGAATAAAACATAACAACTATCACGCTGAATGGCTGGAATTGCTAGTACGATCACAACCCCGTGATGGAATGAATAGTTGCTTAAGGCCTAGGGTGAAACTGACCCACTTCGGGTGTGCTTATGAACATAATGAACCGGTGGTTTAAACTCGAGCTTACTGTATCAATCCTCTGTAGGAAACGTCTGCGGGAAAAAAACAACCCGAAGTCAAATTTTCTAAATCAATGCATGAAGGATGCGTGTATTTAATTATGTCTACATGGAAGCATGATTGGGTTGGGTTATGCGGACTTCCACTGACTGGCATTCCACGCCGTTTTCATCTTCTTAATACGGTGGTCTCCCGACAAAATTTCCGCTGAAAGAAAACAATGAGAGGCACTTTGTCGTAAGGGCATCAGAATGAAATAAAGAACTCCTTAAAAGCCAACATCTTCCTCTGCGTCATGAGCTCAACACGCGTAGAATTTCATTCACTTTTCAAAACTGGTTAATATATCTTTTCTAATTCAACGATGAAAATAACGCAGTTGGATTTCAAAACAACGCTGCCATTTCTTTAAGAACGTCATTAATGGCAGATCCACTATCGCCAGCAGGGGTAGACGCATAGAAACTCCGCTAGCGCTAGCGGAGCCCATCTACCGATAGTCTTCATGTACATTTTCCCATGCATTTTAACACCGATAGGCTGTCGAAGCACCAGCGGAGTTTCTATGCGGCTACCCCTGGAGACCCGAGCCGAAATGCCGTAAACTTACGGTGGGGAATAGTTGCAGACAACCATCTTCATGCGAAGTGGAGTGTTACTGCAGTCCTTAAAGCCGCAACCAACTTTGGTCGTTGTCTTCCAGATGAGCTGATGATAAAAGGAAAAGGGAGGTTAGAACCCTGGTGAAAAACCTGGAACACCCGACAGTGATCACACGAATAACGAATGAGGAACCCGTGCACCGTTTATCCTGCCAGGGCGGCGCTGCGAGCGGTTGTGCCGAAGACGTCAAAAACAGACGAAAGCAACGCAATGACGTCGCGTCACGACGTCCTTGACGTTGAGCAACAGGGCCGAGACGTCGATAAAAGGTACAACCGCTCACAGCGCCTCCAAGTGGCGAAAATTTTCCACATTCCTCGTATCGCGTTTATTCATAAAACGACAGGGTGTCATAATCAGAACGACGTTGGACACTTACCTGTGTGTAATGACCGCAGCTGCGGATTGTAGCCGGCATACTAAAACCCCATTTCTGTACCGTGTACCTCATCCCAATGTTGCAAGTTTTCGCCGTTTCTGGCCATTCGAAAGGGCCGTAAGTGTACGCCCTCTTTTCTTCGTACCAGGAATCAACAGCGTCTTTGCCGGCTGACTTTGCAGGGCCTCCACCAACGTAGAGGTTTTCGCCGTATCTTATTTTATTGCCTGTTTGATCTCGGTGGGAGAAAGCGCAGGTGTCGGCGCCTTCCTGTGCGTACCTGGCAACAGTGTCATCCCAAGTCTATGGAGAAAGAAAAGAAAGTGAACCAATGTGCACACTGTCGTATGTCATGATGTCATCCAACCACAGGCTACTGAAAGTTTGAGGGAGGCCGCGCGAAATAATAGGCCACCAGAGGTTCTTCTCTGACGTCATCACGGTCACGTGACTGCAAAGAATCGGCCATGTTGGCCGTCAAATGGCCGGCGAGGACGTCAAAACTATCACGTCATGACATTTTGACGTCACGATTTGTGTGTTGACGCTGTGTTCATGCCGTGGCGTCGCTTGACATTTTGACGGCCAATATGGCGTCATCGTGTCGTCATGGAAATGTGGCGTCACGTGGAGAACCTCTATAGGCCATTCGCAGCAGCATCAACAGCAACTTACCAAATCACCGATGCCTACTCCTCACTCTCGACGGTACTTGTTGTGTTGTTTTACAATTTGTTTCTTGAAACTATCCCACGTGAAACTTGTGGCCTCCTCCTCGCTCTCCTCCGGCTGCTTTCCGTTGCCCTGATCAACAGACCCTCCGTTGCCTTGTTCCTCGCTGCCCTGGTCCACAGAACCCTGGTTGCCCTGTTCCTCGCTGCTCTGATCAACAGTCGGCTCCCAGCCATTTCCATTGCTGCCCTGGTCGGTCTCCTCGTCACTGCCCTGACTTGATCCTGCCTCGCTATCCAGCAACCAGCCGAACTCTTCAGGGAATCGCTCGGCAAGGTACCTCTCCAACTCTTCCTCCGACATTTGATCGATGTCGATGTCTTCATCGTCGTAGGCAACAACCGCGCCAAGACTAAAAACCAGGAGGAAGAATGTCGCGAGTTTCATTTTTGACAGACCTGAAATATTTAAAGCGAGCATGACGAGAAAATCCATAAAAAGAGCTAGAAATCACGTAAATCGGCATTGAAGTCCTCGATTTACTTTTTCCTGTTCGGATCTTCAGTCAACTCAATGTCGGCTTCTCAGCTGAATTCGTCAGACGACAATATGCAAACGAGGTCACACCCATCTGTGTTTTATAGGCCGGGATTATGCAGCTGAAAATCAAAAAGGACAATGATGACATGCAACAAATTGCTTGGCGGTCCTTACAAGTACCATCCTGTATTTTTTAAAAACTTCCTGTAACTCGAAACGTAGGATCTTAGACAAATCAAGATCTTTTCGTCCAGGTATTGTGAAGCCGATTTAGGTAAGAAAACTTCGGGTACCGGTAGATGGAACTGCAAAAGACGAATCCCCTTTAAGTAACCAATAGGCCTACCCAGAATAATTAATCGGTCAGAAGTACATTGGATTGGTTTAATTGTTCATCAGCCGTTTTCCACTTTTGACCTCAGAGTGACATTCGACTAACAATAGCATTTTGTCTATTTTGAGGTTCAATGAGGTACTTTAGTCGTTCTGGCAAAAAAGGACGGCGCCAGGCTCACCAATGGGTGCTTGAATGATGCGATTAAATGATGCGAAGAATATAGGCCTATATGTACCTACTTGACCTATGGATGTTTTAATAAGAGTCATCATAATCACAAATTAACTTGCACACTAATGATTGCCGTTGATTGGAAACATCAGTTCAATGAGTACCCTCGATCAGACCTTGGAGGTCAGTATAATTCCTCCAAGATCAGACCGAACGATCCATTTTCCAAGAGAGTTGACTATGACTCTCATCTCACCACAATGGAACCAGACTATTTGTACATGTAATAGGCCTAGTACGGCCGGGGCAAAACTCTGCACTCGTTAATTGTTCAATCGGGTAGGAAGAAAATGTTACATCGGCGACTATTACAGGTGGTGTCTTTCTGCGTAAATAGTTCAATGTCGATAGATGGCGCTTTGGTGGCAAGAATTTGAAAAGCATGTTCATGATGTTTGAAAGGTGATAAAAACAACGAATTTCTGCAAAAACATCGAATAAATCACATTTATTTGTCATCAGTTGTTGATTTTATTTCCTGGGCAATTCAGTTTAAGCTGAAGAGTATTTGAGTTCCACGATTCTGGCGTATTTTTCGCAGGCTGCCCACAGGGACTTGAAGCAAAAGTTGTGTGATTGTTTGATTATAAATATGTTTATTATGATCAGAGAGAGCACTATTGGCACCCTCGACGGACAACACACGCCCCTAGGTATGCACCCCGAAAATTTTCGGGGTGCATACCTAGGGGCGTGTG
>NMRB01001877.1:124315-142930 GCA_002633025.1 Notospermus geniculatus | reverse complement strand
GATATCTTGAAAACTTTGCTTCCGAGCGCCCCTCAAAGCGACGGGTGTTTTTCGCTTTGCTCGGGGACCATCTCCTCCTGTTCGATGGATACTCTTCGCTCCTTCGGAGCTCTCTTCGTGGGCATGATCATTTTACTGCTTTTCCGCCAGGAAACTGCCTCAAATCGTTACTGACAGTGTTCGGGGTGCCCGTGGACACATGAAGATTATGTAGGTACCGGGACAGCACTGTAGTCATGGTAGTGTAAGCTAACCACTGACTGAGTCTTTTTATTACGTGTATTTCAGGCTGATGATAGATTATTTAGAAAACCAACTCGTTGATTTTGGAGTGTTTCATTTGCAACAAAACTAGCATCACAGTAGTGTTGTCTGTGGTAAGCTCTGCTCAACAAACACCTGAAGAAGTCAAAGCAGAAGGAAGAAAGGGTAGGTTTCGTACACTGGTACACTGGTACACTGGTAATTATGTACCGCTACTGGTATTAAAGCCAGACACTGTAGACAGATGGGTTATAATCGACGAGCATAGTCTCGGTCACCAAGCCGAGACACCAGACTTTCACATATCTAATTCACATCAGTAATTCCATAAAGGAATCAACCATAAAGCTTCAACTTAAAATTTAGCATTTTATGAATGTGGACAGTATCCCTTTAAACCTCAACAGATTTGCATTCTGACTCTTCCATATGATAGGAGATACCCGTCTGCGCGTTTACGGCAAATTTTGTTGAATTCCGACTAGTTGATCTTATGATACAAAAGGACTGAATTAATAAGAACCCACGAACGATGTGAGCGCAGTACAACTGTGAAGTTAAGGAGTCAGTTAAGGGAACTGTCACCACACTTAGAGTTAAGGGTGATTTTGAGGCTTTCACTATTCCAAAGTAGCTTCCTGCATCTCCCTTAAGTTAAGATTTCCACTTTAGTGGTGGTTTGAGGGAATCCCTTGGAATTTTCATACTTAAGTAGTTTTATGCATATGGCCCCAGACTTTCACATATCTAATTCACATAAGTAATTCCATAAAGGAATCAACCATAAAGCTTCAGCTTAAAATTTAGCATTTTATGAATGTGGACAATATCCCTTTAAACCTCAACAGATTTGCATTCTGACTCTTCCATATGATAGGAGATACCCTTCTGCACGTTTACGGCAAATTTTGTTGAATTCCGACTAGTTGATCTTATGATACAAAAGGACTGAATTAATAAGAACCCACGAACGATGTGAGCGCAGGGTCGTCTATGTACATTTGAATAGGCTGACGCCGTACATTTGCACGTGGAACATTAATTGTGCTGAAAATAGCTCTGTTATCCTCAGAAATGGAATTCTAGGCATCAAGTTGACAGATTCATGTACCCCTTCACCGCAAAAAAAGTTGAAGCTCGTGCCTATTACGTAAAGCAAAAATTCAGGCAGTGAGAGACATCTGGTAGCAACACATGAAGTGTATCCCTCAGTTACTTCATCGTTCGCAGTTAAACCTTCATGTTTGGTTCATTTATGTTCTCACGGATATTATCTAGATAACGAGTACGTACTTATGGGTTCAAAACACGAAGGTATGATCCAGTTCATGTGTTCGGGGCAGCTATTATTCGACAGCGGCATAAATTATGGAATGAGGTGCATTGCAACGAGACTGGTACCCGGTAACTCGTTACAACAGATCTATGTGCAGACGTTGTAGCACAGGATGTCGATATCCTTGATAGTCATCACCACTGTTTATTGATGTCCTGTCGGTTTTATCTTTGACATGTTTGAAGTAGATGTTGTAATCTCACACTTTAGCCATGCCACTGACCAGGTGAGCTGAGCGCAAGGCCCATATGCCTCTTGTTATTAATTTTCTAGTCGTTGTATCACGAGTTAAAATTCTCGCTTTGGCAATTAATCCTTTCAAACAAACCAAGCTTTTCTACGATCTTAATTAGTGGACTATTTAGACATTCGTCACAGCTGAAATGTATTAAAATGCCATTTTAAATGCTGATATGAAGTATTTATCGATAAGCGGTTGAATAATCGTTTTTGTCCGTGATGTCCGCGTGTTTTCCTCGGGGAAACCTGCGTAATCGATGGTTTTCCATTTTCATTTGGTAAACGTTTTCTGTCAAGGTATACAACAAACAGATAACAACGAACAGGCCTAATGATTTTGAGTAATTTGATTTTATTGACCAAACCAGAAAAAAAACAATATGGCATCATTGGTGCCGAAGCCGGAGCATTATTATCCCCGATAGGCTGTACATTATACAAGGTACAGTTCAATAGAAAGGGATTTAATAAGGATGGCGAAAGTAAAAAGAATGATTCACCCTTTCGTTACGTGGGACCCGCTCACCGGGTCATCCAAATCCACGAAATTTCCGTGGGACCCGATCACCGTGTCATAGCTGTTTATTCAGTTTCTCTTCCATTCTTCATACAGTATCTTGGAGTAAAGGTCACAAAAAAACTAAAATGTCCTCCATAAGCTGGTGACCATACGTGCCAGTAACGAAAGAGTTCAACTGTGATAAGGTGGTGGTGTTCACGGCTAGTATCCCAAGGCGGTCACTCCCTAATCAAAACGCAGAGCAAAAACATTCGAGGTAAAGTAGGAGAGTGGACCAAAGTCGCCAGAAGAGACTTGATAATTTTACAGAGTCAGAAACCGCCGGCATGCACAATAATCATGATAATTGTAAAACATCTCGTACTTCGTGCAGTTCAGTAAGGAACGCCGCTGTAGAATTAATTATAGATATGCTAACCTGCTTAGGAAACTCGGCACCGCCGCCATAAAATAATAAGTAGACCCGCTAAACGGAAGATAACATTTCAAAAAAACTTTGGTCAAAATTGGGAATAGAAACGAGTTGTTGGAAAAACAATTGACGTCGGTTAACGGAGAATGCAGTCGTAAGTGTTTAGTGGATTGCATCCGAAAGCCACACTTGCAACTTGGGGTCAAGAAGGTGGTTCCTGAATATCAAATAGTGTAGTTTTATTCAACACAATTTCAATGGTAATTTGAGTTTCGTTGAAGGAACGTTCTATTTAAAAGAACTTTTCCACAAGTGTTCTTTGATAGCCGGAGGAACAGATTCCCAGTGTTTCATTGCACCATAAAGGAATCGAACATAAAAGTTGAACTGTGAACGATGAATAACTGAGGGATACACTTCATGTGTTGCCACCAGATGTCTTTCACTGCCTGAATTTTGGCTTTACCTAAGAGGCAAGAGCTTCAACTTTTTTTGTGGTCAAGGGGTACATGAACCTGTCAATTTGATGCTTTGAATTCCGTTTAGAAGTTTTAAAATTTAACTTCCAAATACTGAACCACTGATTCATCCTTAAAAAGTCAGATCAGTTCAGGAAAGTTCCGATATCGGAAACGTTTCCGACTTCGGAAGCCCAGCGTTTCCAAAAACGGGAACGTTTCTTATATTGGAAGCGATTCTAAAATTGGAATCTTATGTTGACTGACCCGGATGTGGCAGAAGTCGGAAACGTTTCTGAAGTTAGAAACGTTGCCAATCTTGGAAACATCCGGGAATTACGATTCCGAATTTGGAAACATCCGGGGCAAACGTTTCCAAATTTAGAAACTATCAGCGGGCTTTTCAAAATATCGTCCACAATCCGACCATGGATCCACGAATAAATCCATCAACATCTGCAAATATAATATAAAATACAATTAGGAATGACATAAAACCATTTCAGATATCCATATTTATTCATCAAATGAACCTTGACATGGATGGGCTGTCTTATTCAAGGTATGTAAGAAATTGTCGAATTCGTCCTCGCACAGAATTTGCCACTTCACCACAATCGATTTCTCGCCCAATGTTTAACAAGTACAAGACAGATAGTTTCGGTCCGCCATCAGGTGTAGGTCCATCATGTTCAAATTCACCACTCCAGTATGCTGTTACCTCAGCAATCTGACCAGAACGAAGACCTCCCGATAATATCTTGGTAACATTCCTTGGTACTCTGCCAACTGGTAGCCCATCTTCCAAAATCAAAACCGCATCGGAGTCATATGGATTATCTGCCTCTCTTCGTGCCGTTAACAGCTCTCCCACGACGGGTATAATCTTGAAGTGATGATACCTGAAGTCAGCGATGATGAGCGTGTCACTTAGACTGTAGGCCAAGTTAAAGCTGTGCGCATCGTTTTGATGCCCATCTTCACTTCATGACATCACGGTCACGATTTTTAGGCCCTAAATTGAAAGTTAAAAAATGTGTTAAAAATGTCTTACCCGTTGATGGTTGAGAAAAACATGACCTTAAATGATCCTGGCCTTGAAGGGCCCAACCTTGCCCTAGCTTTGTCCAGGAGGGCAGCATGAGACAGGACCGTCTGTTGTTTTGAACTTGCCATCATGGAAGCTGACAACAAAATGCTGTAGGCTTAGACGTAACCTACCCGCCAAAATCTTAAGGGGTCATCTCAAGAGTTTCTAACATAAACATTGGGATGACTATGAAATTAGTAGGGCTTCCGCTTCTTTGTCCTTGTCAGATGAATCTGGATGGTGAAAGATGGTAGGCCTATGATTTCGACTGACCTCATTAGCCTACCGGTTACACTTGTCAGATGAATCTGGATGGTGAAAGATGGTAGGCCTATGATTTCGACTGACCTCATTAGCCTACCGGTAACACGTGTATGGCTAAGGGTAAGAAGAGTCGTGTAACAAGGTCGACTGCGCGCCTTTCTCTGGACCCCATATCTGAAAGACGCTGCCGGTGCAAGTTGCATGACTATGACATTTTCAATGAAATTACTAGTGTTGGTGTTAGGGTGCATAGTACATCGGCTAAAGATTTCCAACATGGAAACTTGAGGTGGCTTTTATTATGCTGCCCAGACGAATGATTCCCAGAGCAATAGAAAATGCCCCTTGTCAAGTTCGAACAAGGGTCACGAGGAGGCTTCTTTCAGCGGGAGCAAAGATGACCCGTCAACATCTGAAGTCAGGAAGGAAGAGGATGACGAATTTACTTTGGTTATTAGAAAAATCGAATCTGGGCAAATGAGTCGAGATGAAAAGTGTAAATTAGCTAATACATTAGGATGCAGCCTCTCGAAGGAGGTTTACGATTCTAAGTTGTTGCTACCCATGTATTCTGATCTGGAGACACTTCATTCCATCCGGGGTACTGACTTCTTGCATGAAAGACCATCTCCTCTTGTTAGCTTTTTCCTTGGCATCTCGTCCTTAGATGTCAATAATCTTAAAGGGACTAGGAAAATTTTTTCAAGCTTCGGTTATTACAAAATGCTAGTCTTTCATGATAAATTCCCACCGTCAATTCACTTTTTCAATTAACTGTTAATTACTGGCACCCAGACAAATCAGTTATCACCACACCATGGAGCATTCACCACGTCACTGGGAACCTAATCAACATAATAAAGTACATGCTCGCTCCATACAAAACATACAGCGAGAGGTTCCCAGTGACGTGGTGAATTCTCCATGGTGTGGTGATGACTGATTTGTCTGCGTGCCAGTAATTAACCTTTAATTGAAAAAGTTAATTGACGGTGGGAATTTATCATGAAAGACTAGCATTTTGTAATAACCGAAGCTTGAAAAAATTTTCCTAGTCCCTTTAATGATGAAGAGTCGAAGCGTTACCATTGTGCATTGCAATCGAACAGATTTATAAAGCCAGAAATAGCAAGTTTATTGGGCCAATCACATTTGGGAATGGTGTCATTAAATGGACAATGACCGGTAGTAAAACGGCATATGTAGGCCTACTTGATGGTGCATCCACAGCAGGAGGCATTATCACTACTTTGCGCAATTTTTTTAAATTCGTCACCAGGAGAACCAAACGCTTGCTTTTCCAGCGACGTAGATGTCTTTAGGGACAGCACACAACGAGTCGGAACAATGACAAAAATCGATAACTCAGGTTTATCTCAGTAAAATTACTTATTGGACATCTCTTCTTCCTACATCTTCTTACTTCTTACTTGCTGGAAGCCTTCCCCTTCCCCTTCTCCTTCCACTTCCCTTTGCCCTTGCCCTTCGTACCGGTCAGGCCAGCAGCTGAAGCGTGGTCCTCGCAAAAGAAGGGAACCTTAGCTTCCTCCACTTTGTCTCATCATCATAGTGCAGTCCAATACAATTCTGGTGGACCCAGAAGGAACAGTCCTTCCGCTTGGTAACGCGGTTCTTGTGGCCGCATCCCAGCCAGGCAGATGTCTCCGTCCCAACTCCACAAATGCGACAAGCATCTTGGTCCACCGCCTCATCTTCCACAGTCCTGTGGCGCTTCCTGGTGGATGGAGTAGCAACAGGTGAACTTGATTCGGTCGTCGACGACGAGGAAGAAGGCGCAGGCTCAGTGGCTGTGGCGATGGGAGCAGAAGTACTTGAAGGGTCTGCCCGGTACCGCCAAATTTTGGAGCGGGCTGGGCAAGCTCCCAGTGCAGGAAGAATTTCGACTTTCCTGCGACAGTGAGTCAGCACTTCCAGTTCTTTCGCCTAAAAAGGAACAGGCAGATTCACCTCGGCAAAAAAATAACGTCCCATACTAGAAGGCCTATTTCGACCATGTCGACAGGCACCATATGATTTCATTCAGAATGATTTCATGCCTAGTGACGATTGATTGGTTCTTGGAGGAATAAAACCTGACTGGTTATTCCTCCAAGGTTGGTTGGACTATGGTACTGGATTTATTTGTATAAAGTAATGGGTACGGCGAATTACTGGGTCACTGATATCTATACTATTTTGGGGAACTTTAACCTTGTTTCAGGCAGAAACCTTGAGTAAGAGTGTAAAAGTTTTGTACATACCTTTGAATTGAAGAAGGCAAGAAACATGAAACCAAACAACGTGGAAATGGCATGGTTCAACTTCAACTTCAAAGTCAATGAATAAAACTAAGAAAACAACAACAATTCGACAATAATTGGAAATCCAAATGTTTTTGTTATGACACCCTGCCCGGTGTCCAGTAGAAAATGACCACTACATGTACTTTCGAGTTAACAAAACAAGCAATTTTAATGAGACAAAAAGACAAAAAAAACTGTGTAGGCCAAAGCCTCCATCATCCACATAAACACAATACATGTAACGGTACCGGTACCACAGCGGCGCGGGAGTACTCATCCATGAGGCGCGACATCCAGGCCTGGACTCCGTTTCGAACCTTCAGCGTTCGGTGCAATACAGTCACCGGCGTCCATAGTCTCTCTGAAACGTACATCGTATCGTAACAGCCTCCCACAGTCCATCAGTCCACCGTACCTCACAACCTTTCCCGAACATCACCACACGTCTCGACTCCTTCGCTGTCCACCATTTCGTCACATGTGCCCTCAATCATTTTTTCGTCATTCACCACACGATGGCAGCACCGTCGAGACTCCAAATCATTAACCCATTACAGAATACTTCACCGGCACAATATTTTCTAACTTTATGATAAGTACATGTATGGACGTACAGCCAATAGAGAACTTGAGAACCGCTACTTATCCTTAAACCGACACGTATACCTATCCCGATACGTTTGCGTTCTGACGGATCTTTAATTCATTTGAGAAAGCACATGGTATACGGATGCGGATGCGTAAACCTAGATAAAAGACTACCACTGATTAGGCTAAATACAGGGATCCACCAGTGGCCGGGATTCTTACAGCGGATAAAAACACGATCTCCTAAGGAGAGGTCAGGTGTTTCACCTTACTGACTCTGCCACCAGGTCTGGACTATTTCTGCGGATGATAGTAGATTCCAACGCGAAATGGAATTGAGGTATTTCATGGGTGTGTGCATAAAACGTTTCGTCGACCTACTTTTATCTGATTGGTTCACACTTTGGGTTGCGTGTAATGTAGGACCCTGGTACGAAATACTGCTACCAGGGGTCGCGGTGTACAGTGGGTGATCAGAATGCCTCACGACCTATACTAGTACTTATCGAGCAGTTATAAATAGATTTGACAGAAATTAAATTCAGTTTCTGCGATACCAAACAACGTTGGGGAATTTGACGTCTCCTTTCCAGGAGCCTAAAATTTTGGGAAGGCGTCGATACACTTTTCACTCTGTTTTGTAAATATAAAATTGGAGAAATCAGTGTTTTTGTGCTGACAGACCGACAACATAATTGCTCAACTCGTTGCGTTCTCTGTGAGCGCCCCGATTGAATGCAAGTGGCTTACGTCAGCAGCCTACACACATATTGGCGACGTATTACGTAAAAGGGGGTCGATCAGGATAGGTTTATTGTAAGCGGTTTCTACTGAGCGCCGTATTCGCGAACTTATCTATTGTGGGAAATAGGGCTCGACGTATCGAAAATTTATTCAACCACAAAATTGATGACGTATTCGGCTAAATCAATCTGTTTCAGGATCGGGATAAGGATAAGTAGGCGGTTCTCAACCTCACTAAAATCAAAGATTTGGAACGCTTGGTCGCCGTCGCCCGTCTTGAGTCTGCAGTTGCTTTAAATTTCAAGTCCTTCTTGCAATGTTTCCACTTGTCTGACTGCTTTTCTCTCTTAATTGAGGCTGCGAGTTCGTCATACTATACTTCGGACATGCATCTTGAGCCTAAAACAGCAATGGCGGGTTAGACAAATCTCAGCACTTAAAGCAACATGGACAGTCCCAACACATATTGNGTGAATCTCCAATGCACGTGGCCTGGGCATTTCAGTCCGGCACGACCGCACCCGACTTTCATTACTTAATTTCTCATCAGATAAAAGGTTTTCAAGTGCAATATCTGTGACACTATGTGAATGATAAACTCAAACACTACAATGGGCGGTATCATTAGGTGTTGGGAGAGTGTATGCTTAAGGAAATCGATGATTGCTTCCAACTTAGGCCAGCGATTCAAATTTCACGCCGTGATATAGGCCTTCAGGTTAACAGGTGCTGCCATCTATGAATGAAAAAATACACTTCTCGATTTTTGATACTCATGTCCCGATGTACCGGGCAAGTAATCGAAAATCGCTTCCAATATTAGAAACGTTGCCGTTTTTGGAATCGCGGAGCTTACAAAGTTAGAAACGTTTCTGATATCGGAACTTTCCCAAACTGAGATTGTATCAATTCGGTAGATATAACGGGATCATCATATATGTTGGCTGGAAGGAATAACGAACTGTCATCAGCATATAGGTATAACCAACAGTTGTAAACAGCATCAGATAATTCATTAATACATAGTACACATGGTAGAAACAACAACGGACCAAGGATTTGTCCTTGTGGGACACCGCTATTAATGACTCCCATGTCAGACCAATCTGAAAAACTGTGGTCCACGCTGACCCGTAACTGTCGTTCACTGAGGTAGGACTTGAGAAGACACAGTAAGTCACCTTCGATACCAAAAGACTGCAGTTTACGCAGTAATAAGAAGTGTGAAATGGCATCAAAAGCGCCCTATTTCCACAAAACATATTGGAATGAATTCTATGAACTATGTCTAGGAGCTGTTTTTGAGTATCATGTCCTTTTACAAAACCAGACTGGTATTCAAATAGCAAGGAATTATCAAACACATGTTCGGATATACCATTGTAAATGACGCATTCAAAAATCTGCGATACGCTATTTTGTGTGACTGGCCTATAACTAGTACATGTACACAAAGACCGAGATCCCTTATCTTTGAAGATTGGTACGTGGTACAAGAGTACGTCGCTTCCAGCAGGCTGGAAAAGATGCACTCCGTAAAATTTTGCGAAATAGCATATACAATGGACAATCGAGAGTGTCAGCAGTTAACTTCAACATACGATTAGTGATACCATCATCACCCCCAGCTTTTCCCAGGTCCAGGCCTACCAAAATGTTTTATAAGGGCATTCAGGAAGGATGGTCTCGTTGTGTTTGTGGTGGAATTTCGTTCAAAAATTATTAAGAAAAGCATTTGCCTTTTCGACATCAGATGGCGTTTCGGGGACTTTGCGGAAACTCCCTACTAACGCTATACGTTACACGCATAGGCCCCTTGACGCCAGTCGTGTGAACAGCTCATTGACTCAAGCTAAGAATTCGTTTTACGCTATACGCTATACGCATTAGGCGTGTCCGTGTGAACGAGGCCTCACCGACCATGGCGTCAAGGGCCTGGAAAAAATGCAAGCGTGCATCAGAATTCATCGAAGGTGATCAGTACAACGAACCAATAGCCCTGGTTACACTACATAAAAGCCCGCGTCTATGGCAAGCCAAAGCGGCAAAATTGTCAGGACGACGAGAATATGGTCAGAATAATGAAATTGTCACCAGAATATTCATATTATATTAACAGAAGCGCCAAATTATACTTACCAGATTTCGAGAATATGGTCAGAATAATCAAATTGTCACCAGAATATTCATATTATATTATCAGAACCGCCAAATTATACTATCAGATTTGATAATATACAGAACATGTCACATAATCAAATTCTTGCCAGAATATTCGTAATCGCCAAATTGTACTAAGTAGGATCATTCGGTATTCCAGGGGTCCGAAGTCATATCATTTAACCCATAATTATACAGCCTATTTAAAAGAATATTTCGGAATGCGTTGGAAAATAGGATCTAAATACATCCGGTTCAGCCGAATGACCGGAAAATCAGACAGAAATTTGAAATCACTGTTGCTCTTTGACCTTACCACAGGCAGGTTTGTGGGGAAGGTACACGCACCGAAGCAACAGTGCAAGGTTGGTGGCAACAACAATTCTCTACGCTCACGTGATATGTACCGTTTCTTTTTTGCCTGCCCAATTTTGAAACGAAATTACATTTCTGCTACTATTTACCTCTCTCGTAGGAAATATTACAATAAAATGTTTGAGATTTCACTGATACACAATGACACTGTACATGTGACTTTCAAATCAACGTATTCGTCCCATTTTCATGCTTTTATCGGCAACTTCAAGTACATCATCCTCGTACAAACCCAAAGATTTACAGTTTCGCAGTTGACAATTTTTTGCGATATCCGTATTGGATTGCGTAATAAGATAAACGACATCNATGAAATGTGTTTTCCCTGAATTAGTGACACCAGAAATAATTGCGTTATGTGGCTCAAACAGGAAAATTTCTCTAAGCAAAGTATCCATTTAGTTAGATAAATTTAGTTCCAAAAATCACCACGAGATGGCAGCACTGTTGATGTTTAGTTCTTAAAGTAGTCATGAGATGGCGCTGTAGTAGTGATGTAAAAATGGAGGGAAATTTGAATTTGAGGGTCAAACAAAAACTGCCAAAAAATGGTACTTAGAAGCTTCGGACACAAAAACTAATTGCACCATGTGACTCAGCACCCCTTAAACCCCCCTTTATGCAAATTTTTGAATGTGACCTTGACCTGACCTTCAAATTTATCACGCCGTGTTAAATTTTGTGAACATTGTGATAAAAATTTGGAACAATACACATAATAACAATTTATTGATCTGTTTTTTGTTTCAACGGTAACAGCTGTGAAGGCTATTTATATGACCGCAAATCTATGAAATTAGTATCTGGGAAGTGTGAATTTTACCTTGCGAAAGGGGGTCAAGACAGTTATGTTAGCATTAAGCTCGTGTACGTGCGAGGGACGAATCTTCCTATATCTAGATCCTTTCATTTTCCTAATACTCACAGCCTCTAAGAATCACAGCAGGGCTTTGGTCTCGTTCCTCTTCATACACTCCACACAAAGCCTTGCTGAATTTGGGCCTCCCAGGCAAGCAGAGGCGGCCAGAAAACCATTGCCCAATCAGAATGCAGCATTTTCAGGGTGCCATTATTAAATAATTATGACTCATACTAACAATCAAAAATTCTCTATACATAGGAAGAACCTCTGTGATAAAATTCAGTCAATTTTGGAAAGATGTAAGTGATTTGTAAAGCACAAAACTTTAAAATCAAACTGGGTAAAACCACGAAATTTTACTTCTCCAAGTTATCCTTACAATACAGGGAGTGCAACTGGAGTATGGAACAGCCACATCACATTCACTGGCTGTTGTATTTCAGCAGGGGTTTGTGTGAGCGGATAAAGAGGAGCGAGGTAAAAACCCCTGCTGTGGGAGGATGCTAAGAATTCAGTGGGCCGTCACAGAAGGCTGAGGTGTGAAAGGATTTCTTTGAAAAGATTTATAGCGAAAACGCCACAAAAATAATGGACAGAGGTCAATCCGCTCCTCAGATCTCGTAGCCTTAATTGACAAAAAGATTATCCCGTGGAAATGTCAAACAAATGATGAAGTACAGGTGCATGTAGGCTAGAACATGAAAATCAAACATTATTTTTAAACAACTTAATATCTTATGGCACCGCGGTTCACCGGTAAGTTATTTATTAAAGGAGGTAAAACTACTGGACCGAATCGAGATATCTTGGTCTTGTTTTTCTTCTAGGAAGATTCTCTATCCATTCATACCAGTATTGGAAGTATGTTTGTGCGTTTTTTTTACCACCCTGTATATACATGTACATCATTGGCCAGGTCATAGACGGTTCCTATGATTCTTTGCCCCTCCTCCACCGCGGCGCCACTACTTCCATTCTTCAGTGCGTCAGGAGCGATGGTCCCAGGCACGACTCATGTTGTCAGAGGAGTTCCGCAAGGCTGTACCCATAACTTCGGAAGCCCTCACCGGAATTTCACAATTTGAGGGTATCAAGATATGGGCTTGCTCTGCCAGAAGCTTCTTGCGCTTTGACCTCAGATCTGTCGTCTGATGGCCCTGTTGTGTTTTATATTCTGCTTCATAACATGAGAACCGTGGTCAGTCAACTTCATATTTTAGTATACTGGTGGCCTATGGGTCATAAGAGGCACCCTGTTGATTTTGGTTGTGCTTCGACTTCAAATATGGCCACTGCCACCATGCAGCTGGCCATCTTGGATTTCGCATTCTGCTCCAAGACTTTAGAAGTGCTTGGTTAATCAAGTTTGAGGCATTGTGATATGGGCCAGAGGGTGCACCGTATCAATTTTAGCTGCGCTCCAAATTATGGCCGCCTGGTGGCCATCTTGGCTGTTGGTCTCTCCAGCAAATTTCCACACTACACATAACAAGAAGTTTCACGCGGAGCTGATCTATTCTTAGATCACTGAAGTCATTCGATTCCAAAATTAGAACACAGTGGACTCGATGGACTCGCCTATTACAATAGCCATGGCGCGGTGTTTGAGGCTTTCGCAGTCGAGGTGACGATAAGAATGCCACCGCCAAAACAAATATGGGCCATTTGGGTTCTATCAGGGGTTCCGGACATTTTGAGCTGGGAGTCCTTAAATTCAAGCTGGTGGATAGCCTGGATTTATTGACGAACAACCTTCACACCCCTCTGAATAATGGACTAGTCCATGTCAGCACTGCAAGTTGAGATTTTCAAGACAAAAATGACGGGAGAATGGCACAATCGATCAAAATGAATTTTTCACTGATGTCTGAAGAAATATCGGAGGCTTTGATATACGGTCGAACCAGATTAATTCCACCCCTCGTAAATTGTTTATCATTCGGGAATCCCCAGACACTCTGCTGTTTTTCGAGGGAATCCCCGATTTTACCATTAAAATGGCATTCAACAGGGTTTCAAAACAAGGATAATGACGGCGGAGGATAAAATTAGAAAAATCCCAGAAGCAGTATGGACGTAGAGAAGATCCAAAACTTTCATTTCCCGAGCGAACTGGTTTACGATCGCCACTCTCTTTCGAATAAAATAACTTTGATCAGTAAAAATGCCCCAAAAATGCACTGCTTAACCATTAGGCTGATGCCGTCATCGCTCATGGAAGAAAACTTCTTGTAATGGACAATGTACCCTGTACATGTAGATTTCAGTCGAACAAACACCACTTCCAATATGGCCGCTAAGTGGCCATCTCTTATCTTTAAAAAACTATATATGTGACCCGGCACGACAAAATGAGTCGGAATGCGCACATAAGAAGACCCAACCGTTCATGTCCAAGGTGACACCAACGGTTCGCTGATTTCAGGATTGTCTGCTCATTGTGAAATTTGACTTGCTCGATTTCTGTGGTTGCTGTCTGGTTCCACCTTCGGTCTTCTTCTGTGCGACTTCCAACTCATTTTGCTGTGCCGGGTCACATATGTTGTTGTAATGTTGGGATCCAGCTCATTACACTTTTGGTAGCTCTGCTGATAAGTTCCAGCTTGAAGACCTCGATTGGCAGGCGCAGATCCAGAGGGGGGCCGAGGGGGCCCCCCCCCCCTATTTTTGGAACACCAACCAAAAACGGGTCACTAACTCCGAAATAGTGAGCAAATAGATGAGGAAATCATGCCCCCAGATGCTTGGAAATCGTATCTAATGCATCTGGAATTCAAAATTTTCTNCTGGCCCCCCCCCCCCGTATTCCAAAATCCTGGATCCGCCCCTGATTGGGGTGGAAAATTTGCGAAATTTCTGGAAGTTGACTTCCTTTATATTATCAGGAGATACTGTAGTTTGAAAAGTGGGACGTTTTTTCTGGGACACCCGATATACCGGTATTCTAAGACTATATTTCCCTTGCTATTACTATACATGCACGACAAGTATAAGTAAAGTCGCCTTTGAAGCTCGCAAATTTTCGACCCCGACCGGGGTCTTTTTCAGACACTTTCTAGTAGACATGGTAGAGATCCCAGAAGTAAACCTTCTGGGATGTCTACGAGAAAGACCCCAGCTGGGCTCGAACATTTGCGAAACCCGGAGACGACTTTACTTACTAGTATACCGGTACTTGTATTTTGGATATTACATGTACCATATTAAAACAAACACTGATAGTAACTCAAGAACGGACGCCTACATTACAATATTCAAACTGTTTTGACAGAACATCTTCACTGAGTTCAGGTCAAGACTCGGCTTCTCCTCCCTTGACCTTCACGGAAGCAAACCACATTCCGTGTTCAAGGATTTCCCCGATCCCAAAAATAGCAACCAATTACGGCAAAGCTTGCATCGGCAGCTCGAGTATGATGACAAGATGGCGGTCGATGAAACTTTATTCGAATGCAAGTTAGTCTCCGTGCAAGGACTGATACAAGTACCGTACTCAAAAAGAAGTCGCGAAGGCAATATTCGATGGAGACTATTTGTTATTCTGTTGTAGGACTGGCAGTGGTACGTCAATTATGTACCAGGGGTAGCGAGCATAAGGGGTCGTAACCCTACGTCAGGCCTAAGCCAGGCGTAGTGCTGGTCAAGGACAGGGCCGCGACCAGCACTACGCCTGGCTTAAGGGCTCCGCACACTGGCGACTAAAATAGGGGCGACTACCGATGCGACTACTACGTCGCCTGCAATAATTACCTTTGAGGTCGATCAGTGATGTTATCCACGACATCACTGACCTTCCAAATAAGCATTTGTCGCAAACGAGTCAACAAAAACTAAAAAAACTAAAAATATGTTCAGTCGCCTCTGTGGTCGCAAGGGCGGTCGCTAGAAAATCGCTCGAAAAATCGCCAGTCTGCGGAGCCCTTTAAGGGCACCGCAGACTGGCGATTTTTCGAGCGATTTTCTAGGCGACCGGCCTTGCGACCACAGAGGCGACTAAACACATTTTTAGTTTTTTTTAGTTTTTGTTGACTCTTTGCGACAAATGCTTCTTTGGAAGATCAGTGATGTGGTGGATAACATCACTGGTCGACCTCAAAGGTAATTATTGCAGGCGACGTAGTAGTCGCATCGGTAGTCGCCCCTATTTTAGTCGCCAGTGTGCGGAGCCCTTTAGGCCTGACCATGGAGGTATTATTGAGAAGGAGCGAGCACGGCCCTAATCGCTGTGACCACAATTCCACGCCCCCATTGTTTGCCTTTGTTCCCGTGTATTGTCCGGTACGCACGCTGAGCTCCTTGAAGGCATTCATGAATTCCGCACAACTCTCAAAGTGCAGCGCCATCTATAATTGATATCGCGTCGACCCAATCATATTCTTGCGTTTTTCTCCACGTTGGGAATTAGATAACCGGCTATTGGGACGACAACTCAATTTGATAAACTTTCCGCTGTATTTTAGTGAAAAAATCATCGAAAAAGACCAATTTCCAATAAAGATATCTACGTTTTATATTAGCCTATTGTCCCCCTAATCACTTTAGTAAACAGCGGAACGATGATTGTACTGTTTGATGTGGGGTCCGTGCTCGCTCCTTCTCAATAATACCTCCATGGCCTGACGTAGGGTTACGACCCCTTTATGCTCGCTACCCCAGCAGGCTAGTGTTGTTCGCTACGAAGTTGAACGGCGTACTCGTATGAATAATTTATCGCAAAAGAGAACCGAGGCTTCTGATTGCGTGCACGAGAAAATCCCAAAGCGTTGAACATGGAATCTGGTTGCTTGCTGCAGAGTGTAGGAAGAGGTTAGCCGATTTCTACACGATGCATTATGCAGAATGTGACAGAAGGAATGGAGCAACATTACGTGAACCATATTCCCTTGCACCTTAATCCTACATGCACTGCCCCGAAGCCCGTATAAAAGTGGCAAGCCTCTGGCATCTCTGATGCCCGCTCTGATGCCTCTATAGTTTAAAGCCATACAATCACCGAAGTCAGCAGTTGATCTACAAGCTATTTCAGTCAAAAGTAGAATACATTATCAGTTTGAAATTTCAATCAAACATTACAGCATATCAGTGTATAATATTATTATACGCAGGATTAAGTTGCCAAAGTGGGAAAAATGCAACCAATGATTATAAAATTCCATATTTCAACATAATTAATCTGTGGTTCTGACTCAACTGCCATTTTGGCAATCTCCAACGCAGAGGTCAGACGGTTTCACCTTACTGACTCTGCCTTCAAACGTCAGTGCCCCGTACTTCTTTTCGCGTAGGAATGACGTCATTTAAGATGGCTGCCTCCTTGTTGCACGTGGTTATGTTTACACTCACAAAATCATGTGATCAAATTCGACGAAGCTGATTGGTTCATCGATTTGGTTGCTTCTAAAATAGAAACTATTTCTGCCGGAACGACCGAACCGAAGCACCGCCATACGTGTATTCCGCCACAAAATAGTGCAACACAAAATAATGAACAAATGTTTAAAAATCATGGTGTGTTTGGTGTTTTGGTACACTTCTAACCTTGACAGTACGATTATGATTTTATTAGGGTGGAAAACTGGCTGTAGATCAGTTTTTATTCATTCTGCTCATTCCGAGCAGAAGTGATGAGGGCGTTTGAAGCCAGTGGTACAAGTGGAGCAAACCGAAAACGCGGAACGTCGTACCACTGGGCTAGCGAGTTTGCCATTTTGGTTCAAACCAAAGTTCTGGACCAATCAGAACTGCCGTTCTATCCAACATCATAACAAACAATGCCGAAGCAGTATGAAAGGCCAGCACTGATTGGACAATGCATTTTCACCATAAATTCGAACCTAATTGTGGCTAAATTTATACTTTATTTCCTCTCTTTTTTAACATATGAACACAATAGGCCTATAATTCAGTGCATTTAAAAACACACAGATATTCACTTGCAAATTACAGTAGGCCTATAAAAGGTGTTATCAATATCAAAGACGAATTGATGGCTGAGGATCGCTGGTGGCTTTGGGGATTGTATGGCTTTAACGTATAGGCCCTGCCCACGGAATGTCTTCCATTCTAAATTAACTAGGCTGTTGAATTCTAGGTTCGAAAGTTCATTTGGTACAAACGGAAAAGGGGTCCAGTGAAGGTGATCCCACCTTTGGTTATCGGTAAATACGACTCCTGGTTCTTTGACAGTTCGGGAGGGAAAATAGTGTTTCGCGTATCTCGGCCTGGTATGAGAAAAATGCCAATAATTACTGTCCTAGTCTACAGCTTACATGATGACACTTTTTGCGTTACGTACAACACATCGATGGCAGAGAGAATGGATGTTATCGGCTGTAATGCCCTGTCTCTTTACAAGCTATGCATTGTGTATCGGTTGAAAAATCCCCGCATGCATGTACTTTATAATGTCACCAAAGGTGGTGGTTTCAGCGGCCGATTTGTTGTCCCGCACACTGATCGTTGCTTTCGAGAGAGTGTTTTGTCGTTTGACCACAATTCAGACGTAGTTATTATATCGTGCCGGAGAAGAAATTACCAGGAAGTCTCATTATATGACAGCAGTGAACAGATAGTACGTGGTAGCATTCATATCAGGCTGGAAAATGGCACACGACTTCATGTTGAAAGTCGGGTGAGGTTTACTTATCATAGTCAAGAGTTGTATTACCTGCACGATATCAAGCGCCCATTCAGCATCGCTATTTTAAGACGAAGACACCGATATATGCCGTCAACGCACGTGGTCAGAAGTCTACAATATCTCAAGCGTCACATCAAAAAACCCTCACCATTTTATAATGGATATTTCCAGGTAGTGTTTCTGCTCGGTTTACCCGGTCCCCGTGCAATTAGTTTGCAAAAACACACGCATGCGTTTGATGATGCTTCTGAGAACGACTCCTCCGAAATGACCTTCATGGAAAGCCTAGTTTATTTTACGCCGCACACTCGGGTGTACATAGAGAGACTTTTTTCTTTCAGCCCGTTGGATGGGTCTCT